>JBBELK010001820.1:0-42712 GCA_037783545.1 Henricia sp. BOLD:AAB3569
GGTCAAAGTGTGTCCAAATTGCCGGCAAATTTGGAAATCAAGGAATTTTCCAACCAACTTCAATTTTGCATGCTCCAAACTGTATATATTCCGCACTTGTCATGCAAAATTGACAGATTTTCGCTGGGAAATGACGGAGAAATTTCAGAGTTAGGGAAAACGGAGCTCGGCTACGTGGTTATTCCCTAACCGTGGCTGTTGGGACACCCTGCGCTGCGCTGCGCTGGTGTACATTTGTGCGGCCGTTGACTCACCCCAGATTGTGACGGGAATTAGGTCAAAGTGTGTCCCAAATGCCGGCAAATTTGGAAATCAAGGAATTTTCCAACCATCTTCAAATTTTGCATGCTCCAAACTGTATATATTCCGCACTTTGTCATGCAAAATTGACAGATTTTCGCTGCGAAATGACGGAGAAATTTCAGAGTTTAGGGAAAACGGAGCTCGGCTACGTGGTTATTCCCCTAACCGTGGCTGTTGGGACACCCCTGCGCTGCGCTGGTGTACATTTGTACGGCCGTTGACTCACCCCAGATTGTGACGGGAATTAGGTCAAAGTGTGTCCCAAATGCCGGCAAATTTGGAAATCAAGGAATTTTCCAACCATCTTCAAATTTTGCATGCTCCAAACTGTATATATTCCGCACTTGTCATGCAAAATTGACAGATTTTCGCTGCGAAATGACGGAGAAATTCAGAGTTAGGGAAAACGGAGCTCGGCTACGTGGTTATTCCCCTAACCGTGGCTGTTGGGACACCCTGCGCTGCGCTGCGCTGGTGTACATTTGTACGGCCGTTGACTCACCCCAGATTGTGACGGGAATTAGGTCAAAGTGTGTCCCAAATGCCGGCAAATTTGGAAATCAAGGAATTTTCCAACCAACTTCAAATTTTGCATGCTCCCAAACTGTATATATTCCGCACTTGTCATGCAAACTTGACAGATTTTCGCTGGAAAATTACGGAGAAATTTCAGAGTTTAGGAAAACGGAGCTCGGCTACGTGGTTATTCCCCTAACCGTGGCTGTTGGGACACACCCTGCGCTGCGCTGGTGTACATTTGTACGGCCGTTGACTCACCCCAGATTGTGACGGGAATTAGGTCAAAGTGTGTCCCAAATGCCGGCAAATTTGGAAATCAAGGAATTTTCCAACCAACTTCAAATTTTGCATGCTCCAAACTGTATATATTCTGCACTTGTCATGCAAAATTGACAGATTTTCGCTTGGAAATGACGGAGAAATTTCAGAGTTTAGGGAAAACGGAGCTCGGCTACGTGGTTATTCCCCTAACCGTGGCTGGTGGGACACCCTGCGCTGCGCTGGTGTACATTTGTGCGGCCGTTGACTCACCCAGATTGTGACGGGAATTAGGTCAAAGTGTGTCCCAATGCCGGCAAATTTGGAAATCAAGGAATTTTCCAACCATCTTCAAATTTTGCATGCTCCAAACTGTATATATTCTGCACTTGTCATGCAAAATTGACAGATTTTCGCTGCGAAATGACGGAGAAATTCAGAGTTAGGAAAACGGAGCTCGGCTACGTGGTTATTCCCCTAACCGTGGCTGTTGGGACACCCTGCGCTGCGCTGGTGTACAATTGTACGGCCGTTGACTCACCCCAGATTGTGACGGGAATTAGGTCAAAGTGTGTCCCAAATGCCGGCAAATTTGGAAATCAAGGAATTTTCCAACCAACTTCAAATTTTGCATGCTCCAAACTGTATATATTCCGCACTTGTCATGCAAAATTAACAGATTTCGCTGGGAAATGACGGAGAAATTTCAGAGTTTAGGGAAAACGGAGCTCGGCTACGTGGTTATTCCCCCTAACCGTGGCTGTTGGGACACCCTGCGCTGCGCTGGTGTACATTTGTACGGCCGTTGACTCACCCCCAGATTGTGACGGGAATTAGGTCAAAGTGTGTCCCAAATGCCGGCAAATTTGGAAATCAAGGAATTTTCCAACCAACTTCAAATTTTGCATGCTCCAACTGTATATATTCCGCACTTGTCATGCAAAATTGACAGATTTTCGCTGGGAAATGACGGAGAAAATTTCAGAGTTTAGGGAAAACGAAGCTCGGCTACGTGGTTATTCCCCTAACCGTGGCTGTTGGGACACCCTGCGCTGCGCTGGTGTACATTTGTACGGCCGTTGACTCACCCCAGATTGTGACGGGAATTAGGTCAAAGTGTGTCCCAAATGCCGGCAAATTTGGAAATCAAGGAATTTCCAACCAACTTCAAATTTTGCATGCTCCAAACTGTATATATTCCGCACTTGTCATGCAAAATTGACAGATTTTCGCTGGGAAATCGACGGAGAAATTTCAGAGTTTAGGGAAAACGGAGCTCGGCTACGTGGTTATTCCCCTAACCGTGGCTGTTGGGACACCCTGCGCTGCGCTGCGCTGGTGTACATTTGTGCGGCCGTTGACATCACCCCAGATTGTGACGGGAATTAGGTCAAAGTGTGTCCCAAATGCCGGCAAATTTGGAAATCAAGGAATTTTCCAACCATCTTCAAATTTTGCATGCTCCAAACTGTATATATTCCGCACTTGTCATGCAAAATTGACAGATTTTCGCTGCGAAATGACGGAGAAATTTCAGAGTTTAGGGAAAACGGAGCTCGGCTACGTGGTTATTCCCCTAACCGTGGCTGTTGGGACACCCTGCGCTGCGCTGGTGTACATTTGTACGGGCCGGTTGACTCACCCAGATTGTGACGGGAATTAGGTCAAAGTGTGTCCCAAATGCCGGCAAATTTGGAAATCAAGGAAATCAAGGAATTTTCCAACCAACTTCAAATTTTGCATGCTCCAAACTGTATATATTCCGCACTTGTCATGCAAAATTGACAGATTTTCGCTGGGAAATGACGGAGAAATTTCAGAGTTTAGGGAAAACGGAGCTCGGCTACGTGGTTATTCCCCTAACCGTGGCTGTTGGGACACCCTGCGCTGCGCTGCGCTGGTGTACATTTGTACGGCCGTTGACTCACCCCAGATTGTGACGGAATTAGGTCAAAGTGTGTCCCAAATGCCGGCAAATTTGGAAATCAAGGAATTTTCCAACCAACTTCAAATTTTGCATGCTCCAAACTGTATATATTCCGCACTTGTCATGCAAAATTGACAGATTTTCGCTGGGAAATGACGAGAAATTTCAGAGTTTAGGGAAAACGGAGCTCGGCTACGTGGTTATTCCCCTAACCGTGGCTGTTGGGACACCCTGCGCTGCGCTGGTGTACATTTGTACGGCCGTTGACTCACCCCAGATTGTGACGGGAATTAGGTCAAAGTGTGTCCCAAATGCCGGCAAATTTGGAAATCAAGGAATTTTCCAACCAACTTCAAATTTGCATGCTCCAAACTGTATATATTCTGCACTTGTCATGCAAAATTGACAGATTTTCGCTTGGAAATGACGGAGAAATTTCAGAGTTTAGGGAAAACGGAGCTCGGCTACGTGGTTATTCCCCTAACCGTGGCTGGTGGGACACCCTGCGCTGCGCTGGTGTACATTTGTGCGGCCGTTGACTCACCCCAGATTGTGACGGGAATTAGGTCAAAGTGTGTCCCAAATGCCGGCAAATTTGGAAATCAAGGAATTTTCCAACCATCTTCAAATTTTGCATGCTCCAAACTGTATATATTCCGCACTTGTCATGCAAATTGACAGATTTTCGCTGCGAAATGACGGAGAAATTTCAGAGTTTAGGGAAAACGGAGCTCGGCTACGTGGTTATTCCCCTAACCGTGGCTGTTGGGACACCCTGCGCTGCGCTGGTGTACAATTGTACGGCCGTTGACTCACCCAGATTGTGACGGGAATTAGGTCAAAGTGTGTCCCAAATGCCGGCAAATTTGGAAATCAAGGAATTTTCGAACCAACTTCAAATTTTGCATGCTCCAAACTGTATATATTCCGCACTTGTCATGCAAAATTAACAGATTTTCGCTGGGAAATGACGGAGAAATTTCAGAGTTTAGGGAAAACGGAGCTCGGCTACGTGGTTATTCCCCTAACCGTGGCTGTTGGGACACCCTGCGCTGCGCTGGTGTACATTTGTACGGCCGTTGACTCACCCCAGATTGTGACGGGAATTAGGTCAAAGTGTGTCCCAAATGCCGGCAAATTTGGAAATCAAGGAATTTTCCAACCAACTTCAAATTTTGCATGCTCCAAACTGTATATATTCCGCACTTGTCATGCAAAATTGACAGATTTTCGCTGGGAAATGACGGAGAAATTTCAGAGTTTAGGGAAAACGAAGCTCGGCTACGTGGTTATTCCCCTAACCGTGGCTGTTGGGACACCCTGCGCTGCGCTGGTGTACATTTGTACGGCCGTTGACTCACCCCAGATTGTGACGGGAATTAGGTCAAAGTGTGTCCCAAATGCCGGCAAATTTGGAAATCAAGGAATTTTCCAACCAACTTCAAATTTTGCATGCTCCAAACTGTATATATTCCGCACTTGTCATGCAAAATTGACAGATTTTCGCTGGGAAATGACGGAGAAATTTCAGAGTTTAGGGAAAACGGAGCTCGGCTACGTGGTTATTCCCCTAACCGTGGCTGTTGGGACACCCTGCGCTGCGCTGCGCTGGTGTACATTTGTGCGGCCGTTGACTCACCCCAGATTGTGACGGGAATTAGGTCAAAGTGTGTCCCAAATGCCGGCAAATTTGGAAATCAAGGAATTTTCCAACCATCTTCAAATTTTGCATGCTCCAAACTGTATATATTCCGCACTTGTCATGCAAAATTGACAGATTTTCGCTGCGAAATGACGGAGAAATTTCAGAGTTTAGGGAAAACGGAGCACGGCTACGTGGTTATTCCCCTAACCGTGGCTGTTGGGACACCCTGCGCTGCGCTGGTGTACATTTGTACGGCCGTTGACTCACCCCAGATTGTGACGGGAATTAGGTCAAAGTGTGTCCCAAATGCCGGCAAATTTGGAAATCAAGGAATTTTCCAACCAACTTCAAATTTTGCATGCTCCAAACTGTATATATTCCGCACTTGTCATGCAAAATTGACAGATTTTCGCTGGAAATGACGGAGAAATTTCAGAGTTTAGGGAAAACGGAGCTCGGCTACGTGGTTATTCCCCTAACCGTGGCTGTTAGGACACCCTGCGCTGCGCTGCGCTGGTGTACATTTGTACGGCCGTTGACTCACCCCAGATTGTGACGGGAATTAGGTCAAAGTGTGTCCCAAATGCCGGCAAATTTGGAAATCAAGGAATTTTCCAACCATCTTCAAATTTTGCATGCTCGAAACTGTATATATTCCGCACTTGTCATGCAAAATTGACAGATTTTCGCTGCGAAATGACGGAGAAATTTCAGAGTTTAGGGAAAACGGAGCTCGGCTACGTGGTTATTCCCCTAACCGTGGCTGTTGGGACACCCTGCGCTGCGCTGGTGTACATTTGTACGGCCGTTGACTCACCCCAGATTGTGACGGGAATTAGGTCAAAGTGTGTCCCAAATGCCGGCAAATTTGGAAATCAAGGAATTTTCCAACCAACTTCAAATTTTGCATGCTCCAAACTGTATATATTCCGCACTTGTCATGCAAAATTGACAGATTTTCGCTGGGAAATGACGGAGAAATTTCAGAGTTTAGGGAAAACGGAGCTCGGCTACGTGGTTATTCCCCTAACCGTGGCTGTTGGGACACCCTGCGCTGCGCTGGTGTACATTTGTACGGCCGTTGACTCACCCCAGATTGTGACGGGAATTAGGTCAAAGTGTGTCCCAAATGCCGGCAAATTTGGAAATCAAGGAATTTTCCAACCATCTTCAAATTTTGCATGCTCCAAACTGTATAAATTCCGCACTTGTCATGCAAAATTGACAGATTTTCGCTGCGAAATGACGGAGAAATTTCAGAGTTTAGGGGAAAACGGAGCTCGGCTACGTGGTTATTCCCCTAACCGTGGCTGTTGGGACACCCTGCGCTGCGCTGGTGTACATTTGTACGGCCGTTGACTCACCCCAGATTGTGACGGGAATTAGGTCAAAGTGTGTCCCAAATGCCGGCAAATTTGGAAATCAAGGAATTTTCCAACCAACTTCTAATTTTGCATGCTCCAAACTGTATATATTCCGCACTTGTCATGCAAAATTGACAGATTTTCGCTGGGAAATGACGGAGAAATTTCAGAGTTTAGGGAAAACGGAGCTCGGCTACGTGGTTATTCCCCTAACCGTGGCTGTTGGGACACCCTGCGCTGCGCTGGTGTACATTTGTACGGCCGTTGACTCACCCCAGATTGTGACGGGAATTAGGTCAAAGTGTGTCCCAAATGCCGGCAAATTTGGAAATCAAGGAATTTTCCAACCAACTTCAAATTTTGCATGCTCCAAACTGTATATATTCCGCACTTGTCATGCAAAATTGACAGATTTTCGCTGGGAAATGACGGAGAAATTTCAGAGTTTAGGGAAAACGGAGCTCGGCTACGTGGTTATTCCCCTAACCGTGGCTGTTGGGACACCCTGCGCTGCGCTGGTGTACATTTGTACGGCCGTTGACTCACCCCAGATTGTGACGGGAATTAGGTCAAAGTGTGTCCCAAATGCCGGCAAATTTGGAAATCAAGAATTTTCCAACCATCTTCAAATTTTGCATGCTCCAAACTGTATAAATTCCGCACTTGTCATGCAAAATTGACAGATTTTCGCTGCGAAATGACGGAGAAATTTCAGAGTTTAGGGAAAACGGAGCTCGGCTACGTGGTTATTCCCCTAACCGTGGCTGTTGGGACACCCTGCGCTGCGCTGGTGTACATTTGTACGGCCGTTGACTCACCCCAGATTGTGACGGGAATTAGGTCAAAGTGTGTCCCAAATGCCGGCAAATTTGGAAATCAAGGAATTTTCCAACCAACTTCAAATTTTGCATGCTCCAAACTGTATATATTCTGCACTTGTCATGCAAAATTGACAGATTTTCGCTTGGAAATGACGGAGAAATTTCAGAGTTTAGGGAAAACGGAGCTCGGCTACGTGGTTATTCCCCTAACCGTGGCTGTTGGGACACCCTGCGCTGCGCTGGTGTACATTTGTACGGCCGTTGACTCACCCCAGATTGTGACGGGAATTAGGTCAAAGTGTGTCCCAAATGCCGGCAATTTGGAAATCAAGGAATTTTCCAACCATCTTCAAATTTTGCATGCTCCAAACTGTATATATTCCGCACTTGTCATGCAAAATTGACAGATTTTCGCTGCGAAATGACGGAGAAATTTCAGAGTTTAGGGAAAACGGAGCTCGGCTACGTGGTTATTCCCCTAACCGTGGCTGTTGGGACACCCTGCGCTGCGCTGGTGTACAATTGTACGGCCGTTGACTCACCCCAGATTGTGACGGGAATTAGGTCAAAGTGTGTCCCAAATGCCGGCAAAATTGGAAATCAAGGAATTTTCCAACCAACTTCAAATTTTGCATGCTCCAAACTGTATATATTCCGCACTTGTCATGCAAAAATTGACAGATTTTCGCTGGGAAATGACGGAGAAATTTCAGAGTTTAGGGAAAACGGAGCTCGGCTATGTGGTTATTCCCCTAACCGTGGCTGTTGGGACACCCTGCGCTGCGCTGGTGTACATTTGTACGGCCGTTGACTCACCCCAGATTGTGACGGGAAGTAGGTCAAAGTGTGTCCCAAATGCCGGCAAATTTGGAAATCAAGGAATTTTCCAACCAACTTCAAATTTTGCATGCTCCAAACTGTATATATTCTGCACTTGTCATGCAAAATTGAAAGATTTTCGCTTGGAAATGACGGAGAAATTTCAGAGTTTAGGGAAAACGGAGCTCGGCTACGTGGTTATTCCCCTAACCGTGGCTGTTGGGACACCCTGCGCTGCGCTGGTGTACATTTGTACGGCCGTTGACTCACCCCAGATTGTGACGGGAATTAGGTCAAAGTGTGTCCCAAATGCCGGCAAATTTGGAAATCAAGGAATTTTCCAACCAACTTCAAATTTTGCATGCTCCAAACTGTATATATTCCGCACTTGTCATGCAAAATTGACAGATTTTCGCTGGGAAATGACGGAGAAATTTCAGAGTTTAGGGAAAACGGAGCTCGGCTACGTAGTTATTCCCCTAACCGTGGCTGTTGGGATACCCTGCGCTGCGCTGGTGTTCATTTGTACGGCCGTTGACTCACCCCAGATGGTGACGGGAATTAGGTCAAAGTGTGTTCCAAATGCCGGCAAATTTGGAAATCAGGGAATTTTCCAACCAACTTCAAATTTTGCATGCTCCAAACTGTATATATTCCGCACTTGTCATGCAAAATTGACAGATTTTCGCTGGGAAATGACGGAGAAATTTCAGAGTTTAGGGAAAACGGAGCTCGGCTACGTGGTTATTCCCCTAACCGTGGCTGTTGGGACACCCTGCGCTGCGCTGCGCTGGTGTACATTTATACGGCCGTTGACTCACCCCAGATTGTGACGGGAATTAGGTCAAAGTGTGTCCCAAATGCCGGCAAATTTGGAAATCAAGGAATTTTCCAACCAACTTCAAATTTTGCATGCTCCAAACTGTATATATTCCGCACTTGTCATGCAAAATTGACAGATTTTCGCTGGGAAATGACGGAGAAATTTCAGAGTTTAGGGAAAACGGAGCTCGGCTACGTGGTTATTCCCCTAACCGTGGCTGTTGGGACACCCTGCGCTGCGCTGGTGTATATTTGTAAGGCCGTTGACTCACCCCAGATTGTGACGGGAAGTAGGTCAAAGTGTGTCCCAAATGCCGGCAAATTTGGAAATCAAGGAATTTTCCAACCAACTTCAAATTTTGCATGCTCCAAACTGTATATATTCTGCACTTGTCATGCAAAATTGACAGATTTTCGCTTGGAAATGACGGAGAAATTTCAGAGTTTAGGGAAAACGGAGCTCGGCTACGTGGTTATTCCCCTAACCGTGGCTGTTGGGACACCCTGCGCTGCGCTGGTGTACATTTGTGCGGCCGTTGACTCACCCCAGATTGTGACGGGAATTAGGTCAAAGTGTGTCCCAAATGCCGGCAAATTTGGAAATCAAGGAATTTTCCAACCATCTTCAAATTGTGCATGCTCCAAACTGTATATATTCCGCACTTGTCATGCAAAATTGACAGATTTTCGCTGGGAAATGACGGAGAAATTTCAGAGTTTAGGGAAAACGGAGCTCGGCTACGTGGTTATTCCCCTAACCGTGGCTGTTGGGACACCCTGCGCTGCGCTGCGCTGGTGTACATTTATACGGCCGTTGACTCACCCCAGATTGTGACGGGAATTAGGTCAAAGTGTGTCCCAAATGCCGGCAAATTTGGAAATCAAGGAATTTTCCAACCAACTTCAAATTTTGCATGCTCCAAACTGTATATATTCCGCACTTGTCATGCAAAATTGACAGATTTTCGCTGGGAAATGACGGAGAAATTTCAGAGTTTAGGGAAAACGGAGCTCGGCTACGTGGTTATTCCCCTAACCGTGGCTGTTGGGACACCCTGCGCTGCGCTGGTGTATATTTGTAAGGCCGTTGACTCACCCCAGATTGTGACGGGAAGTAGGTCAAAGTGTGTCCCAAATGCCGGCAAATTTGGAAATCAAGGAATTTTCCAACCAACTTCAAATTTTGCATGCTCCAAACTGTATATATTCTGCACTTGTCATGCAAAATTGACAGATTTTCGCTTGGAAATGACGGAGAAATTTCAGAGTTTAGGGAAAACGGAGCTCGGCTACGTGGTTATTCCCCTAACCGTGGCTGTTGGGACACCCTGCGCTGCGCTGGTGTACATTTGTGCGGCCGTTGACTCACCCCAGATTGTGACGGGAATTAGGTCAAAGTGTGTCCCAAATGCCGGCAAATTTGGAAATCAAGGAATTTTCCAACCATCTTCAGATTGTGCATGCTCCAAACTGTATATATTCCGCACTTGTCATGCAAAATTGACAGATTTTCGCTGGGAAATGACGGAGAAATTTCAGAGTTTAGGGAAAACGGAGCTCGGCTACGTGGTTATTCCCCTAACCGTGGCTGTTGGGACACTCTGCGCTGCGCTGCGCTGGTGTACATTTATACGGCCGTTGACTCACCCCAGATTGTGACGGGAATTAGGTCAAAGTGTGTCCCAAATGCCGGCAAATTTGGAAATCAAGGAATTTTCCAACCAACTTCAAATTTTGCATGCTCCAAACTGTATATATTCCGCACTTGTCATGCAAAATTGACAGATTTTCGCTGGGAAATGACGGAGAAATTTCAGAGTTTAGGGAAAACGGAGCTCGGCTACGTGGTTATTCCCCTAACCGTGGCTGTTGGGACACCCTGCGCTGCGCTGGTGTATATTTGTAAGGCCGTTGACTCACCCCAGATTGTGACGGGAAGTAGGTCAAAGTGTGTCCCAAATGCCGGCAAATTTGGAAATCAAGGAATTTTCCAACCAACTTCAAATTTTGCATGCTCCAAACTGTATATATTCTGCACTTGTCATGCAAAATTGACAGATTTTCGCTTGGAAATGACGGAGAAATTTCAGAGTTTAGGGAAAACGGAGCTCGGCTACGTGGTTATTCCCCTAACCGTGGCTGTTGGGACACCCTGCGCTGCGCTGGTGTACATTTGTGCGGCCGTTGACTCACCCCAGATTGTGACGGGAATTAGGTCAAAGTGTGTCCCAAATGCCGGCAAATTTGGAAATCAAGGAATTTTCCAACCATCTTCAGATTGTGCATGCTCCAAACTGTATATATTCCGCACTTGTCATGCAAAATTGACAGATTTTCGCTGGGAAATGACGGAGAAATTTCAGAGTTTAGGGAAAACGGAGCTCGGCTACGTGGTTATTCCCCTAACCGTGGCTGTTGGGACACCCTGCGCTGCGCTGGTGTACATTTGTACGGCCGTTGACTCACCCCAGATTGTGACGGGAATTAGGTCAAAGTGTGTCCCAAATGCCGGCAAATTTGGAAATCAAGGAATTTTCCAACCAATTTCAAATTTTGCATGCTCCAAACTGTATATATTCCGCACTTGTCATGCAAAATTGACAGATTTTCGCTGGGAAATGACGGAGAAATTTCAGAGTTTAGGGAAAACGGAGCTCGGCTACGTGGTTATTCCCCTAACCGTGGCTGTTGGGACACCCTGCGCTGCGCTGGTGTACATTTGTACGGCCGTTGACTCACCCCAGATTGTGACGGGAATTAGGTCAAAGTGTGTCCCAAATGCCGGCAAATTTGGAAATCAAGGAATTTTCCAACCAACTTCAAATTTTGCATGCTCCAAACTGTATATATTCCGCACTTGTCATGCAAAATTGACAGATTTTCGCTGGGAAATGACGGAGAAATTTCAGAGTTTAGGGAAAACGGAGCTCGGCTACGTGGTTATTCCCCTAACCGTGGCTGTTGGGACACCCTGCGCTGCGCTGGTGTACATTTGTACGGCCGTTGACTCATCCCAGATTGTGACGGGAATTAGGTCAAAGTGTGTCCCAAATGCCGGAAAATTTGGAAATCAAGGAATTTTCCAACCAACTTCAAATTTTGCATGCTCCAAACTGTATATATTCCGCACTTGTCATGCAAAATTGACAGATTTTCGCTGGGAAATGACGGAGAAATTTCAGAGTTTAGGGAAAACGGAGCTCGGCTACGTGGTTATTCCCCTAACCGTGGCTGTTGGGACACCCTGCGCTGCGCTGGTGTACATTTGTACGGCCGTTGACTCACCCCAGATTGTGACGGGAATTAGGTCAAAGTGTGTCCCAAATGCCGGCAAATTTGGAAATCAAGGAATTTTCCAACCAACTTCAAATTTTGCATGCTCCAAACTGTATATATTCCGCACTTGTCATGCAAAATTGACAGATTTTCGCTGGGAAATGACGGAGAAATTTCAGAGTTTAGGGAAAACGGAGCTCGGCTACGTGGTTATTCCCCTAACCGTGGCTGTTGGGACACCCTGCGCTGCGCTGGTGTACATTTGTACGGCCGTTGACTCACCCCAGATTGTGACGGGAATTAGGTCAAAGTGTGTCCCAAATGCCGGCAAATTTGGAAATCAAGGAATTTTCCAACCAACTTCAAAGTTTGCATGCTCCAAACTGTATATATTCCGCACTTGTCATGCAAAATTGACAGATTTTCGCTGGGAAATGACGGAGAAATTTCAGAGTTTAGGGAAAACGGAGCTCGGCTACGTGGTTATTCCCCTAACCGTGGCTGTTGGGACACCCTGCGCTGCGCTGGTGTACATTTGTACGGCCGTTGACTCACCCCAGATTGTGACGGGAATTAGGTCAAAGTGTGTCCCAAATGCCGGCAAATTTGGAAATCAAGGAATTTTCCAACCAACTTCAAATTTTGCATGCTCCAAACTGTATATATTCCGCACTTGTCATGCAAAATTGACAGATTTTCGCTGGGAAATGACGGAGAAATTTCAGAGTTTAGGGAAAACGGAGCTCGGCTACGTGGTTATTCCCCTAACCGTGGCTGTTGGGATACCCTGCGCTGCGCTGGTGTTCATTTGTACGGCCGTTGACTCACCCCAGATGGTGACGGGAATTAGGTCAAAGTGTGTTCCAAATGCCGGCAAATTTGGAAATCAAGGAATTTTCCAACCAACTTCAAATTTTGCATGCTCCAAACTGTATATATTCCGCACTTGTCATGCAAAATTGACAGATTTTCGCTGGGAAATGACGGAGAAATTTCAGAGTTTAGGGAAAACGGAGCTCGGCTACGTGGTTATTCCCCTAACCGTGGCTGTTGGGACACCCTGCGCTGCGCTGCGCTGGTGTACATTTATACGGCCGTTGACTCACCCCAGATTGTGACGGGAATTAGGTCAAAGTGTGTCCCAAATGCCGGCAAATTTGGAAATCAAGGAATTTTCCAACCAACTTCAAATTTTGCATGCTCCAAACTGCCTGCTAAAACAACTCTATATCCCAAACGTGTTGTGCAAATTTCAGCAATTTCCCGTTTAAACCGACAGAGTTATCGTCGAATCTAGCAAAAACTCCCTGCCGCACAGTTTTCGCACGAGCAGACGCCGCTTTCGTGAAACCTTGCGTCTGAAACGGTCGCTATTTTGGAACTGAAGGAATTGGCAGACAAACTTCCAATTTTGCCTGCTAAAACAACTCTATACGTTTGGGATATAGAGTTGTTTTAGCAGGCAAAATTGGAAGTTTGTCTGCCAATTCCTTCAGTTCCAAAATAGCGACCGTTTCAGACGCAAGGTTTCACGAAAGCGGCGTCTGCTCGTGCGAAAACTGTGCGGCAGGGAGTTTTTGCTAGATTCGACGATAACTCTGTCGGTTTAAACGGGAAATTGCTGAAATTTGCACAACACGTTTGGGATATAGAGTTGTTTTAGCAGGCAAAATTGGAAGTTTGTCTGCCAATTCCTTCAGTTCCAAAATAGCGACCGTTTCAGACGCAAGGTTTCACGAAAGCGGCGTCTGCTCGTGCGAAAAGGAGTTTTTGCTAGATTTGACGATAACTATGTCGGTTTAAACAGGAAATTGCTGAAATTTGCACAACACGTTTGGGATATTGAGTTGTTTTAGCAGGCAAAATTGGAAGTTTGTCTGCCAATTCCTTCAGTTCCAAAATAGCGACCGTTTCAGACGCAAGGTTTCACGAAAGCGGCGTCTGCTCGTGCGAAAAGGAGTTTTTGCTAGATTCGACGATAACTCTGTCGGTTTAAACGGGAAATTGCTGAAATTTGCACAACACGTTTGGGATATAGAGTTGTTTTAGCAGGCAAAATTGGAAGTTTGTCTGCCAATTCCTTCAGTTCCAAAATAGCGACCGTTTCAGACGCAAGGTTTCACGAAAGCGGAGTCTGCTCGTGCGAAAAGGAGTTTTTGCTAGATTCGACGATAACTCTGTCTGTTTAAACGGGAAATTGCTGAAATTTGCACAACACGTTTGGGATATAGAGTTGTTTTAGCAGGCAAAATTGGAAGTTTGTCTGCCAATTCCTTCAGTTCCAAAATAGCGACCGTTTCAGACGCAAGGTTTCACGAAAGCGGCGTCTGCTCGTGCGAAAAGGAGTTTTTGCTAGATTCGACGATAACTATGTCGGTTTAAACAGGAAATTGCTGAAATTTGCACAACACGTTTGGGATATAGAGTTGTTTTAGCAGGCAAAATTGGAGGTTTGTCTGCCAATTCCTTCAGTTCCAAAATAGCGACCGTTTCAGACGCAAGGTTTCACGAAAGCGGCGTCTGCTCGTGCGAAAAGGAGTTTTTGCTAGATTCGACGATAACTCTGTCGGTTTAAACGGGAAATTGCTGAAATTTGCACAACACGTTTGGGATATAGAGTTGTTTTAGCAGGCAAAATTAGAAGTTTGTCTGCCAATTCCTTCAGTTCCAAAATAGCGACCGTTTCAGACGCAAGGTTTCACGAAAGCGGCGTCTGCTCGTGCGAAAAGGAGTTTTTGCTAGATTCGACGATAACTATGTCGGTTTAAACAGGAAATTGCTGAAATTTGCACAACACGTTTGGGATGTAGAGTTGTTTTAGCAGGCAAAATTGAAAGTTTGTCTGCCAATTCCTTCAGTTCCAAAATAGCGACCGTTTCAGACGCAAGGTTTCACGAAAGCGGCGTCTGCTCGTGCGAAAAGGAGTTTTTGCTAGATTCGACGATAACTCTGTCGGTTTAAACGGGAAATTGCTGAAATTTGCACAACACGTTTGGGATATAGAGTTGTTTTAGCAGGCAAAATTGGAAGTTTGTCTGCCAATTCCTTCAGTTCCAAAATAGCGACCGTTTCAGACGCAAGGTTTCACGAAAGCGGCGTCTGCTCGTGCGAAAACTGTGCGGCAGGGAGTTTTTGCTAGATTCGACGATAACTCTGTCGGTTTAAACGGGAAATTGCTGAAATTTGCACAACACGTTTGGGATATAGAGTTGTTTTAGCAGGCAAAATTGGAAGTTTGTCGGCCAATTCCTTCAGTTCCAAAATAGCGACCGTTTCAGACGCAAGGTTTCACGAAAGCGGCGTCTGCTCGTGCGAAAAGGAGTTTTTGCTAGATTCGACGATAACTCTGTCGGTTTAAACGGGAAATTGCTGAAATTTGCACAACACGTTTGGGATATAGAGTTGTTTTAGCAGGCAAAATTGGAAGTTTGTCTGCCAATTCCTTCAGTTCCAAAATAGCGACCGTTTCAGACGCAAGGTTTCACGAAAGCGGCGTCTGCTCGTGCGAAAACTGTGCCTGCAGGGAGTTTTTGCTAGATTCGACGATAACTCTGTCTGTTTAAACGGGAAATTGCTGAAATTTGCACAACACGTTTGGGATATACAGTTGTTTTAGCAGGCAAAATTGGAAGTTTGTCTGCCAATTCCTTCAGTTCCAAAATAGCGACCGTTTCAGACGCAAGGTTTCACGAAAGCGGCGTCTGCTCGTGCGAAAAGGAGTTTTTGCTAGATTTGACGATAACTATGTCGGTTTAAACAGGAAATTGCTGAAATTTGCACAACACGTTTGGGATATTGAGTTGTTTTAGCAGCCAAAATTGGAAGTTTGTCTGCCAATTCCTTCAGTTCCAAAATAGCGACCGTTTCAGACGCAAGGTTTCACGAAAGCGGCGTCTGCTCGTGCGAAAAGGAGTTTTTGCTAGATTCGACGATAACTCTGTCGGTTTAAACGGGAAATTGCTGAAATTTGCACAACACGTTTGGGATATAGAGTTGTTTTAGCAGGCAAAATTGGAAGTTTGTCTGCCAATTCCTTCAGTTCCAAAATAGCGACCGTTTCAGACGCAAGGTTTCACGAAAGCGGCGTCTGCTCGTGCGAAAAGGAGTTTTTGCTAGATTCGACGATAACTCTGTCTGTTTAAACGGGAAATTGCTGAAATTTGCACAACACGTTTGGGATATAGAGTTGTTTTAGCAGGCAAAATTGGAAGTTTGTCTGCCAATTCCTTCAGTTCCAAAATAGCGACCGTTTCAGACGCAAGGTTTCACGAAAGCGGCGTCTGCTCGTGCGAAAAGGAGTTTTTGCTAGATTCGACGATAACTATGTCGGTTTAAACAGGAAATTGCTGAAATTTGCACAACACGTTTGGGATATAGAGTTGTTTTAGCAGGCAAAATTGGAAGTTTGTCTGCCAATTCCTTCAGTTCCAAAATAGCGACCGTTTCAGACGCAAGGTTTCACGAAAGCGGCGTCTGCTCGTGCGAAAAGGAGTTTTTGCTATATTCGACGATAACTCCGTCGGTTTAAACGGGAAATTGCTGAAATTTGCACAACACGTTTGGGATATAGAGTTGTTTTAGCAGGCAAAATTAGAAGTTTGTCTGCCAATTCCTTCAGTTCCAAAATAGCGACCGTTTCAGACGCAAGGTTTCACGAAAGCGGCGTCTGCTCGTGCGAAAAGGAGTTTTTGCTAGATTCGACGATAACTATGTCGGTTTAAACAGGAAATTGCTGAAATTTGCACAACACGTTTGGGATATAGAGTTGTTTTAGCAGGCAAAATTGGAAGTTTGTCTGCCAATTCCTTCAGTTCCAAAATAGCGACCGTTTCAGACGCAAGGTTTCACGAAAGCGGCGTCTGCTCGTGCGAAAAGGAGTTTTTGCTAGATTCGACGATAACTCTGTCGGTTTAAACGGGAAATTGCTGAAATTTGCACAACACGTTTGGGATATAGAGTTGTTTTAGCAGGCAAAATTGGAAGTTTGTCTGCCAATTCCTTCAGTTCCAAAATAGCGACCGTTTCAGACGCAAGGTTTCACGAAAGCGGCGTCTGCTCGTGCGAAAAGGAGTTTTTGCTAGATTCGACGATAACTCTGTCGGTTTAAACGGGAAATTGCTGAAATTTGCACAACACGTTTGGGATATAGAGTTGTTTTAGCAGGCAAAATTGGAAGTTTGTCTGCCAATTCCTTCAGTTCCAAAATAGCGACCGTTTCAGACGCAAGGTTTCACGAAAGCGGCGTCTGCTCGTGCGAAAAGGAGTTTTTGCTAGATTCGACGATAACTCTGTCGGTTTAAACGGGAAATTGCTGAAATTTGCACAACACGTTTGGGATATAGAGTTGTTTTAGCAGGCAAAATTGGAAGTTTGTCTGCCAATTCCTTCAGTTCCAAAATAGCGACCGTTTCAGACGCAAGGTTTCACGAAAGCGGCGTCTGCTCGTGCGAAAAGGAGTTTTTGCTAGATTCGACGATAACTCTGTCTGTTTAAACGGGAAATTGCTGAAATTTGCACAACACGTTTGGGATATAGAGTTGTTTTAGCAGGCAAAATTGGAAGTTTGTCTGCCAATTCCTTCAGTTCCAAAATAGCGACCGTTTCAGACGCAAGGTTTCACGAAAGCGGCGTCTGCTCGTGCGAAAAGGAGTTTTTGCTAGATTCGACGATAACTATGTCGGTTTAAACAGGAAATTGCTGAAATTTGCACAACACGTTTGGGATATAGAGTTGTTTTAGCAGGCAAAATTGGAAGTTTGTCTGCCAATTCCTTCAGTTCCAAAATAGCGACCGTTTCAGACGCAAGGTTTCACGAAAGCGGCGTCTGCTCGTGCGAAAAGGAGTTTTTGCTAGATTCGACGATAACTCTGTCGGTTTAAACGGGAAATTGCTGAAATTTGCACAACACGTTTGGGATATAGAGTTGTTTTAGCAGGCAAAATTAGAAGTTTGTCTGCCAATTCCTTCAGTTCCAAAATAGCGACCGTTTCAGACGCAAGGTTTCACGAAAGCGGCGTCTGCTCGTGCGAAAAGGAGTTTTTGCTAGATTCGACGATAACTATGTCGGTTTAAACGGGAAATTGCTGAAATTTGCACAACACGTTTGGGATATAGAGTTGTTTTAGCAGGCAAAATTGGAAGTTTGTCTGCCAATTCCTTCAGTTCCAAAATAGCGACCGTTTCAGACGCAAGGTTTCACGAAAGCGGCGTCTGCTCGTGCGAAAAGGAGTTTTTGCTAGATTCGACGATAACTCTGTCGGTTTAAACGGGAAATTGCTGAAATTTGCACAACACGTTTGGGATATAGAGTTGTTTTAGCAGGCAAAATTGGAAGTTTGTCTGCCAATTCCTTCAGTTCCAAATAGCGACCGTTTCAGACGCAAGGTTTCACGAAAGCGGCGTCTGCTCGTGCGAAAACTGTGCGGCAGGGAGTTTTTGCTAGATTCGACGATAACTCTGTCGGTTTAAACGGGAAATTGCTGAAATTTGCACAACACGTTTGGGATATAGAGTTGTTTTAGCAGGCAAAATTGGAAGTTTGTCTGCCAATTCCTTCAGTTCCAAAATAGCGACCGTTTCAGACGCAAGGTTTCACGAAAGCGGCGTCTGCTCGTGCGAAAAGGAGTTTTTGCTAGATTTGACGATAACTATGTCGGTTTAAACAGGAAATTGCTGAAATTTGCACAACACGTTTGGGATATTGAGTTGTTTTAGCAGGCAAAATTGGAAGTTTGTCTGCCAATTCCTTCAGTTCCAAAATAGCGACCGTTTCAGACGCAAGGTTTCACGAAAGCGGCGTCTGCTCGTGCGAAAAGGAGTTTTTGCTAGATTCGACGATAACTCTGTCGGTTTAAACGGGAAATTGCTGAAATTTGCACAACACGTTTGGGATATAGAGTTGTTTTAGCAGGCAAAATTGGAAGTTTGTCTGCCAATTCCTTCAGTTCCAAAATAGCGACCGTTTCAGACGCAAGGTTTCACGAAAGCGGAGTCTGCTCGTGCGAAAAGGAGTTTTTGCTAGATTCGACGATAACTCTGTCTGTTTAAACGGGAAATTGCTGAAATTTGCACAACACGTTTGGGATATAGAGTTGTTTTAGCAGGCAAAATTGGAAGTTTGTCTGCCAATTCCTTCAGTTCCAAAATAGCGACCGTTTCAGACGCAAGGTTTCACGAAAGCGGCGTCTGCTCGTGCGAAAAGGAGTTTTTGCTAGATTCGACGATAACTATGTCGGTTTAAACAGGAAATTGCTGAAATTTGCACAACACGTTTGGGATATAGAGTTGTTTTAGCAGGCAAAATTGGAGGTTTGTCTGCCAATTCCTTCAGTTCCAAAATAGCGACCGTTTCAGACGCAAGGTTTCACGAAAGCGGCGTCTGCTCGTGCGAAAAGGAGTTTTTGCTAGATTCGACGATAACTCTGTCGGTTTAAACGGGAAATTGCTGAAATTTGCACAACACGTTTGGGATATAGAGTTGTTTTAGCAGGCAAAATTAGAAGTTTGTCTGCCAATTCCTTCAGTTCCAAAATAGCGACCGTTTCAGACGCAAGGTTTCACGAAAGCGGCGTCTGCTCGTGCGAAAAGGAGTTTTTGCTAGATTCGACGATAACTATGTCGGTTTAAACAGGAAATTGCTGAAATTTGCACAACACGTTTGGGATATAGAGTTGTTTTAGCAGGCAAAATTGGAAGTTTGTCTACCAATTCCTTCAGTTCCAAAATAGCGACCGTTTCAGACGCAAGGTTTCACGAAAGCGGCGTCTGCTCGTGCGAAAACTGTGCCTGCAGGGAGTTTTTGCTAGATTCGACGATAACTCTGTCTGTTTAAACGGGAAATTGCTGAAATTTGCACAACACGTTTGGGATATACAGTTGTTTTAGCAGGCAAAATTGGAAGTTTGTCTGCCAATTCCTTCAGTTCCAAAATAGCGACCGTTTCAGACGCAAGGTTTCACGAAAGCGGCGTCTGCTCGTGCGAAAAGGAGTTTTTGCTAGATTTGACGATAACTATGTCGGTTTAAACAGGAAACTGCTGAAATTTGCACAACACGTTTGGGATATTGAGTTGTTTTAACAGGCAAAATTGGAAGTTTGTCTGCCAATTCCTTCAGTTCCAAAATAGCGACCGTTTCAGACGCAAGGTTTCACAAAAGCGGCGTCTGCTCGTGCGAAAACTGTGCCTGCAGGGAGTTTTTGCTAGATTCGACGATAACTCTGTCGGTTTAAACGGGAAATTGCTGAAATTTGCACAACACGTTTGGGATATACAGTTGTTTTAGCAGGCAAAATTGGAAGTTTGTCGGCCAATTCCTTCAGTTCCAAAATAGCGACCGTTTCAGACGCAAGGTTTCACGAAAGCGGCGTCTGCTCGTGCGAAAACTGTGCCTGCAGGGAGTTTTTGCTAGATTCGACGATAACTCTGTCTGTTTAAACGGGAAATTGCTGAAATTTGCACAACACGTTTGGGATATAGAGTTGTTTTAGCAGGCAAAATTGGAAGTTTGTCTGCCAATTCCTTCAGTTCCAAAATAGCGACCGTTTCAGACGCAAGGTTTCACGAAAGCGGCGTCTGCTCGTGCGAAAACTGTGCGGCAGGGAGTTTTTGCTAGATTCGACGATAACTCTGTCGGTTTAAACGGAAAATTGCTGAAATTTGCACAACACGTTTGGGATATAGAGTTGTTTTAGCAGGCAAAATTGGAAGTTTGTCGGCCAATTCCTTCAGTTCCAAAATAGCGACCGTTTCAGACGCAAGGTTTCACGAAAGCGGCGTCTGCTCGTGCGAAAAGGAGTTTTTGCTAGATTCGACGATAACTCTGTCGGTTTAAACGGGAAATTGCTGAAATTTGCACAACACGTTTGGGATATAGAGTTGTTTTAGCAGGCAAAATTGGAAGTTTGTCTGCCAATTCCTTCAGTTCCAAAATAGCGACCGTTTCAGACGCAAGGTTTCACGAAAGCGGCGTCTGCTCGTGCGAAAACTGTGCCTGCAGGGAGTTTTTGCTAGATTCGACGATAACTCTGTCTGTTTAAACGGGAAATTGCTGAAATTTGCACAACACGTTTGGGATATACAGTTGTTTTAGCAGGCAAAATTGGAAGTTTGTCTGCCAATTCCTTCAGTTCCAAAATAGCGACCGTTTCAGACGCAAGGTTTCACGAAAGCGGCGTCTGCTCGTGCGAAAAGGAGTTTTTGCTAGATTCGACGATAACTCTGTCGGTTTAAACGGGAAATTGCTGAAATTTGCACAACACGTTTGGGATATAGAGTTGTTTTAGCAGGCAAAATTGGAAGTTTGTCTGCCAATTCCTTCAGTTCCAAAATAGCAACCGTTTCAGACGCAAGGTTTCACGAAAGCGGCGTCTGCTCGTGCGAAAACTGTGCCTGCAGGGAGTTTTTGCTAGATTCGACGATAACTCTGTCGGTTTAAACGGGAAATTGCTGAAATTTGCACAACACGTTTGGGATATACAGTTGTTTTAGCAGGCAAAATTGGAAGTTTGTCGGCCAATTCCTTCAGTTCCAAAATAGCGACCGTTTCAGACGCAAGGTTTCACGAAAGCGGCGTCTGCTCGTGCGAAAAGGAGTTTTTGCTAGATTCGACGATAACTATGTCGGTTTAAACAGGAAATTGCTGAAATTTGCACAACACGTTTGGGATATTGAGTTGTTTTAGCAGGCAAAATTGGAAGTTTGTCTGCCAATTCCTTCAGTTCCAAAATAGCGACCGTTTCAGACGCAAGGTTTCACGAAAGCGGCGTCTGCTCGTGCGAAAAGGAGTTTTTGCTAGATTCGACGATAACTCTGTCGGTTTAAACGGGAAATTGCTGAAATTTGCACAACACGTTTGGGATATAGAGTTGTTTTAGCAGGCAAAATTGGAAGTTTGTCTGCCAATTCCTTCAGTTCCAAAATAGCAACCGTTTCAGACGCAAGGTTTCACGAAAGCGGCGTCTGCTCGTGCGAAAAGGAGTTTTTGCTAGATTCGACGATAACTCTGTCGGTTTAAACGGGAAATTGCTGAAATTTGCACAACACGTTTGGGATATAGAGTTGTTTTAGCAGGCAAAATTGGAAGTTTGTCTGCCAATTCCTTCAGTTCCAAAATAGCGACCGTTTCAGACGCAAGGTTTCACGAAAGCGGCGTCTGCTCGTGCGAAAAGGAGTTTTTGCTAGATTCGACGATAACTCTGTCGGTTTAAACGGGAAATTGCTGAAATTTGCACAACACGTTTGGGATATAGAGTTGTTTTAGCAGGCAAAATTAGAAGTTTGTCTGCCAATTCCTTCAGTTCCAAAATAGCGACCGTTTCAGACGCAAGGTTTCACGAAAGCGGCGTCTGCTCGTGCGAAAAGGAGTTTTTGCTAGATTCGACGATAACTCTGTCGGTTTAAACGGGAAGTTGCTGAAATTTGCACAACACGTTTGGGATATAGAGTTGTTTTAGCAGGCAAAATTGAAAGTTTGTCTGCCAATTCCTTCAGTTCCAAAATAGCGACCGTTTCAGACGCAAGGTTTCACGAAAGCGGCGTCTGCTCGTGCGAAAAGGAGTTTTTGCTAGATTTGACGATAACTATGTCGGTTTAAACAGGAAATTGCTGAAATTTGCACAACACGTTTGGGATATTGAGTTGTTTTAGCAGGCAAAATTGGAAGTTTGTCTGCCAATTCCTTCAGTTCCAAAATAGCGACCGTTTCAGACGCAAGGTTTCACAAAAGCGGCGTCTGCTCGTGCGAAAACTGTGCCTGCAGGGAGTTTTTGCTAGATTCGACGATAACTCTGTCGGTTTAAACGGGAAATTGCTGAAATTTGCACAACACGTTTGGGATATACAGTTGTTTTAGCAGGCAAAATTGGAAGTTTGTCGGCCAATTCCTTCAGTTCCAAAATAGCGACCGTTTCAGACGCAAGGTTTCACGAAAGCGGCGTCTGCTCGTGCGAAAACTGTGCCTGCAGGGAGTTTTTGCTAGATTCGACGATAACTCTGTCTGTTTAAACGGGAAATTGCTGAAATTTGCACAACACGTTTGGGATATAGAGTTGTTTTAGCAGGCAAAATTGGAAGTTTGTCTGCCAATTCCTTCAGTTCCAAAATAGCGACCGTTTCAGACGCAAGGTTTCACGAAAGCGGCGTCTGCTCGTGCGAAAACTGTGCGGCAGGGAGTTTTTGCTAGATTCGACGATAACTCTGTCGGTTTAAACGGGAAATTGCTGAAATTTGCACAACACGTTTGGGATATAGAGTTGTTTTAGCAGGCAAAATTGGAAGTTTGTCGGCCAATTCCTTCAGTTCCAAAATAGCGACCGTTTCAGACGCAAGGTTTCACGAAAGCGGCGTCTGCTCGTGCGAAAAGGAGTTTTTGCTAGATTCGACGATAACTCTGTCGGTTTAAACGGGAAATTGCTGAAATTTGCACAACACGTTTGGGATATAGAGTTGTTTTAGCAGGCAAAATTGGAAGTTTGTCTGCCAATTCCTTCAGTTCCAAAATAGCGACCGTTTCAGACGCAAGGTTTCACGAAAGCGGCGTCTGCTCGTGCGAAAACTGTGCCTGCAGGGAGTTTTTGCTAGATTCGACGATAACTCTGTCTGTTTAAACGGGAAATTGCTGAAATTTGCACAACACGTTTGGGATATACAGTTGTTTTAGCAGGCAAAATTGGAAGTTTGTCTGCCAATTCCTTCAGTTCCAAAATAGCGACCGTTTCAGACGCAAGGTTTCACGAAAGCGGCGTCTGCTCGTGCGAAAAGGAGTTTTTGCTAGATTCGACGATAACTCTGTCGGTTTAAACGGGAAATTGCTGAAATTTGCACAACACGTTTGGGATATAGAGTTGTTTTAGCAGGCAAAATTGGAAGTTTGTCTGCCAATTCCTTCAGTTCCAAAATAGCAACCGTTTCAGACGCAAGGTTTCACGAAAGCGGCGTCTGCTCGTGCGAAAACTGTGCCTGCAGGGAGTTTTTGCTAGATTCGACGATAACTCTGTCGGTTTAAACGGGAAATTGCTGAAATTTGCACAACACGTTTTGGATATACAGTTGTTTTAGCAGGCAAAATTGGAAGTTTGTCGGCCAATTCCTTCAGTTCCAAAATAGCGACCGTTTCAGACGCAAGGTTTCACGAAAGCGGCGTCTGCTCGTGCGAAAAGGAGTTTTTGCTAGATTCGACGATAACTATGTCGGTTTAAACAGGAAATTGCTGAAATTTGCACAACACGTTTGGGATATTGAGTTGTTTTAGCAGGCAAAATTGGAAGTTTGTCTGCCAATTCCTTCAGTTCCAAAATAGCGACCGTTTCAGACGCAAGGTTTCACGAAAGCGGCGTCTGCTCGTGCGAAAAGGAGTTTTTGCTAGATTCGACGATAACTCTGTCGGTTTAAACGGGAAATTGCTGAAATTTGCACAACACGTTTGGGATATAGAGTTGTTTTAGCAGGCAAAATTGGAAGTTTGTCTGCCAATTCCTTCAGTTCCAAAATAGCAACCGTTTCAGACGCAAGGTTTCACGAAAGCGGCGTCTGCTCGTGCGAAAACTGTGCGGCAGGGAGTTTTTGCTAGATTCGACGATAACTCTGTCGGTTTAAACGGGAAATTGCTGAAATTTGCACAACACGTTTGGGATATAGAGTTGTTTTAGCAGGCAAAATTGGAAGTTTGTCTGCCAATTCCTTCAGTTCCAAAATAGCGACCGTTTCAGACGCAAGGTTTCACGAAAGCGGCGTCTGCTCGTGCGAAAACTGTGCCTGCAGGGAGTTTTTGCTAGATTCGACGATAACTCTGTCTGTTTAAACGGGAAATTGCTGAAATTTGCACAACACGTTTGGGATATACAGTTGTTTTAGCAGGCAAAATTGGAAGTTTGTCTGCCAATTCCTTCAGTTCCAAAATAGCGACCGTTTCAGACGCAAGGTTTCACGAAAGCGGCGTCTGCTCGTGCGAAAAGGAATTTTTGCTAGATTTGACGATAACTATGTCGGTTTGAACAGGAAATTGCTGAAATTTGCACAACACGTTTGGGATATTGAGTTGTTTTAGCAGGCAAAATTGGAAGTTTGTCTGCCAATTCCTTCAGTTCCAAAATAGCGACCGTTTCAGACGCAAGGTTTCACGAAAGCGGCGTCTGCTCGTGCGAAAAGGAGTTTTTGCTAGATTCGACGATAACTCTGTCGGTTTAAACGGGAAATTGCTGAAATTTGCACAACACGTTTGGGATATAGAGTTGTTTTAGCAGGCAAATTTGAAGTTTGTCTGCCAATTCCTTCAGTTCCAAAATAGCAACCGTTTCAGACGCAAGGTTTCACGAAAGCGGCGTCTGCTCGTGCGAAAACTGTGCCTGCAGGGAGTTTTTGCTAGATTCGACGATAACTCTGTCGGTTTAAACGGGAAATTGCTGAAATTTGCACAACACGTTTGGGATATAGAGTTGTTTTAGCAGGCAAAATTAGAAGTTTGTCTGCCAATTCCTTCAGTTCCAAAATAGCGACCGTTTCAGACGCAAGGTTTCACGAAAGCGGCGTCTGCTCGTGCGAAAAGGAGTTTTTGCTAGATTCGACGATAACTCTGTCGGTTTAAACGGGAAGTTGCTGAAATTTGCACAACACGTTTGGGATATAGAGTTGTTTTAGCAGGCAAAATTGAAAGTTTGTCTGCCAATTCCTTCAGTTCCAAAATAGCGACCGTTTCAGACGCAAGGTTTCACGAAAGCGGCGTCTGCTCGTGCGAAAAGGAGTTTTTGCTAGATTCGACGATAACTCTGTCGGTTTAAACGGGAAATTGCTGAAATTTGCACAACACGTTTGGGATATAGAGTTGTTTTAGCAGGCAAAATTGGAAGTTTGTCTGCCAATTCCTTCAGTTCCAAAATAGCGACCGTTTCAGACGCAAGGTTTCACGAAAGCGGCGTCTGCTCGTGCGAAAACTGTGCGGCAGGGAGTTTTTGCTAGATTCGACGATAACTCTGTCGGTTTAAACGGGAAATTGCTGAAATTTGCACAACACGTTTGGGATATAGAGTTGTTTTAGCAGGCAAAATTGGAAGTTTGTCTGCCAATTCCTTCAGTTCCAAAATAGCGACCGTTTCAGACGCAAGGTTTCACGAAAGCGGCGTCTGCTCGTGCGAAAACTGTGCCTGCAGGGAGTTTTTGCTAGATTCGACGATAACTCTGTCTGTTTAAACGGGAAATTGCTGAAATTTGCACAACACGTTTGGGATATACAGTTGTTTTAGCAGGCAAAATTGGAAGTTTGTCTGCCAATTCCTTCAGTTCCAAAATAGCGACCGTTTCAGACGCAAGGTTTCACGAAAGCGGCGTCTGCTCGTGCGAAAAGGAATTTTTGCTAGATTTGACGATAACTATGTCGGTTTAAACAGGAAATTGCTGAAATTTGCACAACACGTTTGGGATATTGAGTTGTTTTAGCAGGCAAAATTGGAAGTTTGTCTGCCAATTCCTTCAGTTCCAAAATAGCGACCGTTTCAGACGCAAGGTTTCACGAAAGCGGCGTCTGCTCGTGCGAAAAGGAGTTTTTGCTAGATTCGACGATAACTCTGTCGGTTTAAACGGGAAATTGCTGAAATTTGCACAACACGTTTGGGATATAGAGTTGTTTTAGCAGGCAAAATTGGAAGTTTGTCTGCCAATTCCTTCAGTTCCAAAATAGCAACCGTTTCAGACGCAAGGTTTCACGAAAGCGGCGTCTGCTCGTGCGAAAACTGTGCCTGCAGGGAGTTTTTGCTAGATTCGACGATAACTCTGTCGGTTTAAACGGGAAATTGCTGAAATTTGCACAACACGTTTGGGATATAGAGTTGTTTTAGCAGGCAAAATTGGAAGTTTGTCTGCCAATTCCTTCAGTTCCAAAATAGCGACCGTTTCAGACGCAAGGTTTCACGAAAGCGGCGTCTGCTCGTGCGAAAAGGAGTTTTTGCTAGATTCGACGATAACTCTGTCTGTTTAAACGGGAAATTGCTGAAATTTGCACAACACGTTTGGGATATACAGTTGTTTTAGCAGGCAAAATTGGAAGTTTGTCTGCCAATTCCTTCAGTTCCAAAATAGCGACCGTTTCAGACGCAAGGTTTCACGAAAGCGGCGTCTGCTCGTGCGAAAAGGAGTTTTTGCTAGATTTGACGATAACTATGTCGGTTTAAACAGGAAATTGCTGAAATTTGCACAACACGTTTGGGATATTGAGTTGTTTTAGCAGGCAAAATTGGAAGTTTGTCTGCCAATTCCTTCAGTTCCAAAATAGCGACCGTTTCAGACGCAAGGTTTCACGAAAGCGGCGTCTGCTCGTGCGAAAAGGAGTTTTTGCTAGATTCGACGATAACTCTGTCGGTTTAAACGGGAAATTGCTGAAATTTGCACAACACGTTTGGGATATAGAGTTGTTTTAGCAGGCAAAATTGGAAGTTTGTCTGCCAATTCCTTCAGTTCCAAAATAGCAACCGTTTCAGACGCAAGGTTTCACGAAAGCGGCGTCTGCTCGTGCGAAAACTGTGCGGCAGGGAGTTTTTGCTAGATTCGACGATAACTCTGTCGGTTTAAACGGGAAATTGCTGAAATTTGCACAACACGTTTGGGATATAGAGTTGTTTTAGCAGGCAAAATTGGAAGTTTGTCTGCCAATTCCTTCAGTTCCAAAATAGCGACCGTTTCAGACGCAAGGTTTCACGAAAGCGGCGTCTGCTCGTGCGAAAAGGAGTTTTTGCTAGATTCGACGATAACTCTGTCGGTTTAAACGGGAAATTGCTGAAATTTGCACAACACGTTTGGGATATAGAGTTGTTTTAGCAGGCAAAATTGGAAGTTTGTCTGCCAATTCCTTCAGTTCCAAAATAGCGACCGTTTCAGACGCAAGGTTTCACGAAAGCGGCGTCTGCTCGTGCGAAAAGGAGTTTTTGCTAGATTCGACGATAACTCTGTCGGTTTAAACGGGAAATTGCTGAAATTTGCACAACACGTTTGGGATATAGAGTTGTTTTAGCAGGCAAAATTGAAAGTTTGTCTGCCAATTCCTTCAGTTCCAAAATAGCGACCGTTTCAGACGCAAGGTTTCACGAAAGCGGCGTCTGCTCGTGCGAAAAGGAGTTTTTGCTAGATTCGACGATAACTCTGTCGGTTTAAACGGGAAATTGCTGAAATTTGCACAACACGTTTGGGATATAGAGTTGTTTTAGCAGGCAAAATTGGAAGTTTGTCTGCCAATTCCTTCAGTTCCAAAATAGCGACCGTTTCAGACGCAAGGTTTCACGAAAGCGGCGTCTGCTCGTGCGAAAACTGTGCGGCAGGGAGTTTTTGCTAGATTCGACGATAACTCTGTCGGTTTAAACGGGAAATTGCTGAAATTTGCACAACACGTTTGGGATATAGAGTTGTTTTAGCAGGCAAAATTGGAAGTTTGTCGGCCAATTCCTTCAGTTCCAAAATAGCGACCGTTTCAGACGCAAGGTTTCACGAAAGCGGCGTCTGCTCGTGCGAAAAGGAGTTTTTGCTAGATTCGACGATAACTCTGTCGGTTTAAACGGGAAATTGCTGAAATTTGCACAACACGTTTGGGATATAGAGTTGTTTTAGCAGGCAAAATTGGAAGTTTGTCTGCCAATTCCTTCAGTTCCAAAATAGCGACCGTTTCAGACGCAAGGTTTCACGAAAGCGGCGTCTGCTCGTGCGAAAACTGTGCCTGCAGGGAGTTTTTGCTAGATTCGACGATAACTCTGTCTGTTTAAACGGGAAATTGCTGAAATTTGCACAACACGTTTGGGATATACAGTTGTTTTAGCAGGCAAAATTGGAAGTTTGTCTGCCAATTCCTTCAGTTCCAAAATAGCGACCGTTTCAGACGCAAGGTTTCACGAAAGCGGCGTCTGCTCGTGCGAAAAGGAGTTTTTGCTAGATTTGACGATAACTATGTCGGTTTAAACAGGAAATTGCTGAAATTTGCACAACACGTTTGGGATATTGAGTTGTTTTAGCAGGCAAAATTGGAAGTTTGTCTGCCAATTCCTTCAGTTCCAAAATAGCGACCGTTTCAGACGCAAGGTTTCACGAAAGCGGCGTCTGCTCGTGCGAAAAGGAGTTTTTGCTAGATTCGACGATAACTCTGTCGGTTTAAACGGGAAATTGCTGAAATTTGCACAACACGTTTGGGATATAGAGTTGTTTTAGCAGGCAAAATTGGAAGTTTGTCTGCCAATTCCTTCAGTTCCAAAATAGCAACCGTTTCAGACGCAAGGTTTCACGAAAGCGGCGTCTGCTCGTGCGAAAAGGAGTTTTTGCTAGATTCGACGATAACTCTGTCTGTTTAAACGGGAAATTGCTGAAATTTGCACAACACGTTTGGGATATAGAGTTGTTTTAGCAGGCAAAATTGGAAGTTTGTCTGCCAATTCCTTCAGTTCCAAAATAGCGACCGTTTCAGACGCAAGGTTTCACGAAAGCGGCGTCTGCTCGTGCGAAAAGGAGTTTTTGCTAGATTCGACGATAACTATGTCGGTTTAAACAGGAAATTGCTGAAATTTGCACAACACGTTTGGGATATAGAGTTGTTTTAGCAGGCAAAATTGGAAGTTTGTCTGCCAATTCCTTCAGTTCCAAAATAGCGACCGTTTCAGACGCAAGGTTTCACGAAAGCGGCGTCTGCTCGTGCGAAAAGGAGTTTTTGCTAGATTCGACGATAACTCTGTCGGTTTAAACGGGAAATTGCTGAAATTTGCACAACACGTTTGGGATATAGAGTTGTTTTAGCAGGCAAAATTAGAAGTTTGTCTGCCAATTCCTTCAGTTCCAAAATAGCGACCGTTTCAGACGCAAGGTTTCACGAAAGCGGCGTCTGCTCGTGCGAAAAGGAGTTTTTGCTAGATTCGACGATAACTATGTCGGTTTAAACAGGAAATTGCTGAAATTTGCACAACACGTTTGGGATATAGAGTTGTTTTAGCAGGCAAAATTGGAAGTTTGTCTGCCAATTCCTTCAGTTCCAAAATAGCGACCGTTTCAGACGCAAGGTTTCACGAAAGCGGCGTCTGCTCGTGCGAAAAGGAGTTTTTGCTAGATTCGACGATAACTATGTCGGTTTAAACAGGAAATTGCTGAAATTTGCACAACACGTTTGGGATATTGAGTTGTTTTAGCAGGCAAAATTGGAAGTTTGTCTGCCAATTCCTTCAGTTCCAAAATAGCGACCGTTTCAGACGCAAGGTTTCACGAAAGCGGCGTCTGCTCGTGCGAAAAGGAGTTTTTGCTAGATTCGACGATAACTCTGTCGGTTTAAACGGGAAATTGCTGAAATTTGCACAACACGTTTGGGATATAGAGTTGTTTTAGCAGGCAAAATTGGAAGTTTGTCTGCCAATTCCTTCAGTTCCAAAATAGCAACCGTTTCAGACGCAAGGTTTCACGAAAGCGGCGTCTGCTCGTGCGAAAAGGAGTTTTTGCTAGATTCGACGATAACTCTGTCGGTTTAAACGGGAAATTGCTGAAATTTGCACAACACGTTTGGGATATAGAGTTGTTTTAGCAGGCAAAATTGGAAGTTTGTCTGCCAATTCCTTCAATTCCAAAATAGCGACCGTTTCAGACGCAAGGTTTCACGAAAGCGGCGTCTGCTCGTGCGAAAAAGGAGTTTTTGCTAGATTCGACGATAACTCTGTCTGTTTAAACGGGAAATTGCTGAAATTTGCACAACACGTTTGGGATATACAGTTGTTTTAGCAGGCAAAATTGGAAGTTTGTCTGCCAATTCCTTCAGTTCCAAAATAGCGACCGTTTCAGACGCAAGGTTTCACGAAAGCGGCGTCTGCTCGTGCGAAAAGGAGTTTTTGCTAGATTTGACGATAACTATGTTGGTTTAAACAGGAAATTGCTGAAATTTGCACAACACGTTTGGGATATACAGTTGTTTTAGCAGGCAAAATTGGAAGTTTGTCTGCCAATTCCTTCAGTTCCAAAATAGCGACCGTTTCAGACGCAAGGTTTCACGAAAGCGGCGTCTGCTCGTGCGAAAAGGAGTTTTTGCTAGATTTGACGATAACTATGTCGGTTTAAACAGGAAATTGCTGAAATTTGCACAACACGTTTGGGATATTGAGTTGTTTTAGCAGGCAAAATTGGAAGTTTGTCTGCCAATTCCTTCAGTTCCAAAATAGCGACCGTTTCAGACGCAAGGTTTCACGAAAGCGGCGTCTGCTCGTGCGAAAAGGAGTTTTTGCTAGATTCGACGATAACTCTGTCGGTTTAAACGGGAAATTGCTGAAATTTGCACAACACGTTTGGGATATAGAGTTGTTTTAGCAGGCAAAATTGGAAGTTTGTCTGCCAATTCCTTCAGTTCCAAAATAGCAACCGTTTCAGACGCAAGGTTTCACGAAAGCGGCGTCTGCTCGTGCGAAAAGGAGTTTTTGCTAGATTCGACGATAACTCTGTCTGTTTAAACGGGAAATTGCTGAAATTTGCACAACACGTTTGGGATATAGAGTTGTTTTAGCAGGCAAAATTGGAAGTTTGTCTGCCAATTCCTTCAGTTCCAAAATAGCGACCGTTTCAGACGCAAGGTTTCACGAAAGCGGCGTCTGCTCGTGCGAAAAGGAGTTTTTGCTAGATTCGACGATAACTATGTCGGTTTAAACAGGAAATTGCTGAAATTTGCACAACACGTTTGGGATATAGAGTTGTTTTAGCAGGCAAAATTGGAAGTTTGTCTGCCAATTCCTTCAGTTCCAAAATAGCGACCGTTTCAGACGCAAGGTTTCACGAAAGCGGCGTCTGCTCGTGCGAAAAGGAGTTTTTGCTAGATTCGACGATAACTCTGTCGGTTTAAACGGGAAATTGCTGAAATTTGCACAACACGTTTGGGATATAGAGTTGTTTTAGCAGGCAAAATTAGAAGTTTGTCTGCCAATTCCTTCAGTTCCAAAATAGCGACCGTTTCAGACGCAAGGTTTCACGAAAGCGGCGTCTGCTCGTGCGAAAAGGAGTTTTTGCTAGATTCGACGATAACTATGTCGGTTTAAACAGGAAATTGCTGAAATTTGCACAACACGTTTGGGATATAGAGTTGTTTTAGCAGGCAAAATTGGAAGTTTGTCTGCCAATTCCTTCAGTTCCAAAATAGCGACCGTTTCAGACGCAAGGTTTCACGAAAGCGGCGTCTGCTCGTGCGAAAAGGAGTTTTTGCTAGATTCGACGATAACTATGTCGGTTTAAACAGGAAATTGCTGAAATTTGCACAACACGTTTGGGATATTGAGTTGTTTTAGCAGGCAAAATTGGAAGTTTGTCTGCCAATTCCTTCAGTTCCAAAATAGCGACCGTTTCAGACGCAAGGTTTCACGAAAGCGGCGTCTGCTCGTGCGAAAAGGAGTTTTTGCTAGATTCGACGATAACTCTGTCGGTTTAAACGGGAAATTGCTGAAATTTGCACAACACGTTTGGGATATAGAGTTGTTTTAGCAGGCAAAATTGGAAGTTTGTCTGCCAATTCCTTCAGTTCCAAAATAGCAACCGTTTCAGACGCAAGGTTTCACGAAAGCGGCGTCTGCTCGTGCGAAAAGGAGTTTTTGCTAGATTCGACGATAACTCTGTCGGTTTAAACGGGAAATTGCTGAAATTTGCACAACACGTTTGGGATATAGAGTTGTTTTAGCAGGCAAAATTGGAAGTTTGTCTGCCAATTCCTTCAATTCCAAAATAGCGACCGTTTCAGACGCAAGGTTTCACGAAAGCGGCGTCTGCTCGTGCGAAAAAGGAGTTTTTGCTAGATTCGACGATAACTCTGTCTGTTTAAACGGGAAATTGCTGAAATTTGCACAACACGTTTGGGATATACAGTTGTTTTAGCAGGCAAAATTGGAAGTTTGTCTGCCAATTCCTTCAGTTCCAAAATAGCGACCGTTTCAGACGCAAGGTTTCACGAAAGCGGCGTCTGCTCGTGCGAAAAGGAGTTTTTGCTAGATTTGACGATAACTATGTTGGTTTAAACAGGAAATTGCTGAAATTTGCACAACACGTTTGGGATATTGAGTTGTTTTAGCAGGCAAAATTGGAAGTTTGTCTGCCAATTCCTTCAGTTCCAAAATAGCGACCGTTTCAGACGCAAGGTTTCACGAAAGCGGCGTCTGCTCGTGCGAAAAGGAGTTTTTGCTAGATTCGACGATAACTCTGTCGGTTTAAACGGGAAATTGCTGAAATTTGCACAACACGTTTGGGATATAGAGTTGTTTTAGCAGGCAAAATTGGAAGTTTGTCTGCCAATTCCTTCAGTTCCAAAATAGCAACCGTTTCAGACGCAAGGTTTCACGAAAGCGGCGTCTGCTCGTGCGAAAACTGTGCGGCAGGGAGTTTTTGCTAGATTCGACGATAACTCTGTCGGTTTAAACGGGAAATTGCTGAAATTTGCACAACACGTTTGGGATATAGAGTTGTTTTAGCAGGCAAAATTGGAAGTTTGTCTGCCAATTCCTTCAGTTCCAAAATAGCGACCGTTTCAGACGCAAGGTTTCACGAAAGCGGCGTCTGCTCGTGCGAAAAGGAGTTTTTGCTAGATTCGACGATAACTCTGTCGGTTTAAACGGGAAATTGCTGAAATTTGCACAACACGTTTGGGATATAGAGTTGTTTTAGCAGGCAAAATTGGAAGTTTGTCTGCCAATTCCTTCAGTTCCAAAATAGCGACCGTTTCAGACGCAAGGTTTCACGAAAGCGGCGTCTGCTCGTGCGAAAAGGAGTTTTTGCTAGATTCGACGATAACTCTGTCGGTTTAAACGGGAAATTTCTGAAATTTGCACAACACGTTTGGGATATAGAGTTGTTTTAGCAGGCAAAATTGAAAGTTTGTCTGCCAATTCCTTCAGTTCCAAAATAGCGACCGTTTCAGACGCAAGGTTTCACGAAAGCGGCGTCTGCTCGTGCGAAAAGGAGTTTTTGCTAGATTCGACGATAACTCTGTCGGTTTAAACGGGAAATTGCTGAAATTTGCACAACACGTTTGGGATATAGAGTTGTTTTAGCAGGCAAAATTGGAAGTTTGTCTGCCAATTCCTTCAGTTCCAAAATAGCGACCGTTTCAGACGCAAGGTTTCACGAAAGCGGCGTCTGCTCGTGCGAAAACTGTGCGGCAGGGAGTTTTTGCTAGATTCGACGATAACTCTGTCGGTTTAAACGGGAAATTGCTGAAATTTGCACAACACGTTTGGGATATAGAGTTGTTTTAGCAGGCAAAATTGGAAGTTTGTCGGCCAATTCCTTCAGTTCCAAAATAGCGACCGTTTCAGACGCAAGGTTTCACGAAAGCGGCGTCTGCTCGTGCGAAAAGGAGTTTTTGCTAGATTCGACGATAACTCTGTCGGTTTAAACGGGAAATTGCTGAAATTTGCACAACACGTTTGGGATATAGAGTTGTTTTAGCAGGCAAAATTGGAAGTTTGTCTGCCAATTCCTTCAGTTCCAAAATAGCGACCGTTTCAGACGCAAGGTTTCACGAAAGCGGCGTCTGCTCGTGCGAAAACTGTGCCTGCAGGGAGTTTTTGCTAGATTCGACGATAACTCTGTCTGTTTAAACGGGAAATTGCTGAAATTTGCACAACACGTTTGGGATATACAGTTGTTTTAGCAGGCAAAATTGGAAGTTTGTCTGCCAATTCCTTCAGTTCCAAAATAGCGACCGTTTCAGACGCAAGGTTTCACGAAAGCGGCGTCTGCTCGTGCGAAAAGGAGTTTTTGCTAGATTTGACGATAACTATGTCGGTTTAAACAGGAAATTGCTGAAATTTGCACAACACGTTTGGGATATTGAGTTGTTTTAGCAGGCAAAATTGGAAGTTTGTCTGCCAATTCCTTCAGTTCCAAAATAGCGACCGTTTCAGACGCAAGGTTTCACGAAAGCGGCGTCTGCTCGTGCGAAAAGGAGTTTTTGCTAGATTCGACGATAACTCTGTCGGTTTAAACGGGAAATTGCTGAAATTTGCACAACACGTTTGGGATATAGAGTTGTTTTAGCAGGCAAAATTGGAAGTTTGTCTGCCAATTCCTTCAGTTCCAAAATAGCAACCGTTTCAGACGCAAGGTTTCACGAAAGCGGCGTCTGCTCGTGCTTAAACTGTGCGGCAGGGAGTTTTTGCTAGATTCGACGATAACTCTGTCTGTTTAAACGGGAAATTGCTGAAATTTGCACAACACGTTTGGGATATACAGTTGTTTTAGCAGGCAAAATTGGAAGTTTGTCTGCCAATTCCTTCAGTTCCAAAATAGCGACCGTTTCAGACGCAAGGTTTCACGAAAGCGGCGTCTGCTCGTGCGAAAAGGAGTTTTTGCTAGATTTGACGATAACTATGTCGGTTTAAACAGGAAATTGCTGAAATTTGCACAACACGTTTGGGATATTGAGTTGTTTTAGCAGGCAAAATTGGAAGTTTGTCTGCCAATTCCTTCAGTTCCAAAATAGCGACCGTTTCAGACGCAAGGTTTCACGAAAGCGGCGTCTGCTCGTGCGAAAAGGAGTTTTTGCTAGATTCGACGATAACTCTGTCGGTTTAAACGGGAAATTGCTGAAATTTGCACAACACGTTTGGGATATAGAGTTGTTTTAGCAGGCAAAATTGGAAGTTTGTCTGCCAATTCCTTCAGTTCCAAAATAGCAACCGTTTCAGACGCAAGGTTTCACGAAAGCGGCGTCTGCTCGTGCTTAAACTGTGCGGCAGGGAGTTTTTGCTAGATTCGACGATAACTCTGTCGGTTTAAACGGGAAATTGCTGAAATTTGCACAACACGTTTGGGATATAGAGTTGTTTTAGCAGGCAAAATTGGAAGTTTGTCTGCCAATTCCTTCAGTTCCAAAATAGCGACCGTTTCAGACGCAAGGTTTCACGAAAGCGGCGTCTGCTCGTGCGAAAAGGAGTTTTTGCTAGATTCGACGATAACTCTGTCGGTTTAAACGGGAAATTGCTGAAATTTGCACAACACGTTTGGGATATAGAGTTGTTTTAGCAGGCAAAATTGGAAGTTTGTCTGCCAATTCCTTCAGTTCCAAAATAGCGACCGTTTCAGACGCAAGGTTTCACGAAAGCGGCGTCTGCTCGTGCGAAAAGGAGTTTTTGCTAGATTCGACGATAACTCTGTCTGTTTAAACGGGAAATTGCTGAAATTTGCACAACACGTTTGGGATATAGAGTTGTTTTAGCAGGCAAAATTGGAAGTTTGTCTGCCAATTCCTTCAGTTCCAAAATAGCGACCGTTTCAGACGCAAGGTTTCACGAAAGCGGCGTCTGCTCGTGCGAAAAGGAGTTTTTGCTAGATTCGACGATAACTATGTCGGTTTAAACAGGAAATTGCTGAAATTTGCACAACACGTTTGGGATATAGAGTTGTTTTAGCAGGCAAAATTGGAAGTTTGTCTGCCAATTCCTTCAGTTCCAAAATAGCGACCGTTTCAGACGCAAGGTTTCACGAAAGCGGCGTCTGCTCGTGCGAAAAGGAGTTTTTGCTAGATTCGACGATAACTCTGTCGGTTTAAACGGGAATTGCTGAAATTTGCACAACACGTTTGGGATATAGAGTTGTTTTAGCAGGCAAAATTGGAAGTTTGTCTGCCAATTCCTTCAGTTCCAAAATAGCGACCGTTTCAGACGCAAGGTTTCACGAAAGCGGCGTCTGCTCGTGCGAAAAGGAGTTTTTGCTAGATTCGACGATAACTATGTCGGTTTAAACAGGAAATTGCTGAAATTTGCACAACACGTTTGGGATATAGAGTTGTTTTAGCAGGCAAAATTGGAAGTTTGTCTGCCAATTCCTTCAGTTCCAAAATAGCGACCGTTTCAGACGCAAGGTTTCACGAAAGCGGCGTCTGCTCGTGCGAAAAGGAGTTTTTGCTAGATTCGACGATAACTCTGTCGGTTTAAACGGGAAATTGCTGAAATTTGCACAACACGTTTGGGATATAGAGTTGTTTTAGCAGGCAAAATTAGAAGTTTGTCTGCCAATTCCTTCAGTTCCAAAATAGCGACCGTTTCAGACGCAAGGTTTCACGAAAGCGGCGTCTGCTCGTGCGAAAAGGAGTTTTTGCTAGATTCGACGATAACTATGTCGGTTTTAAACAGGAAATTGCTGAAATTTGCACAACACGTTTGGGATATAGAGTTGTTTTAGCAGGCAAAATTGGAAGTTTGTCTGCCAATTCCTTCAGTTCCAAAATAGCGACCGTTTCAGACGCAAGGTTTCACGAAAGCGGCGTCTGCTCGTGCGAAAAGGAGTTTTTGCTAGATTCGACGATAACTATGTCGGTTTAAACAGGAAATTGCTGAAATTTGCACAACACGTTTGGGATATTGAGTTGTTTTAGCAGGCAAAATTGGAAGTTTGTCTGCCAATTCCTTCAGTTCCAAAATAGCGACCGTTTCAGACGCAAGGTTTCACGAAAGCGGCGTCTGCTCGTGCGAAAAGGAGTTTTTGCTAGATTCGACGATAACTCTGTCGGTTTAAACGGGAAATTGCTGAAATTTGCACAACACGTTTGGGATATAGAGTTGTTTTAGCAGGCAAAATTGGAAGTTTGTCTGCCAATTCCTTCAGTTCCAAAATAGCAACCGTTTCAGACGCAAGGTTTCACGAAAGCGGCGTCTGCTCGTGCGAAAAGGAGTTTTTGCTAGATTCGACGATAACTCTGTCGGTTTAAACGGGAAATTGCTGAAATTTGCACAACACGTTTGGGATATAGAGTTGTTTTAGCAGGCAAAATTGGAAGTTTGTCTGCCAATTCCTTCAGTTCCAAAATAGCGACCGTTTCAGACGCAAGGTTTCACGAAAGCGGCGTCTGCTCGTGCGAAAAGGAGTTTTTGCTAGATTCGACGATAACTCTGTCGGTTTAAACGGGAAATTGCTGATATTTGCACAACACGTTTGGGATATAGAGTTGTTTTAGCAGGTAAAATTAGAAGTTTGTCTGCCAATTCCTTCAGTTCCAAAATAGCGACCGTTTCAGACGCAAGGTTTCACGAAAGCGGCGTCTGCTCGTGCGAAAAGGAGTTTTTGCTAGATTCGACGATAACTCTGTCGGTTTAAACGGGAAATTGCTGAAATTTGCACAACACGTTTGGGATATAGAGTTGTTTTAGCAGGCAAAATTGAAAGTTTGTCTGCCAATTCCTTCAGTTCCAAAATAGCGACCGTTTCAGACGCAAGGTTTCACGAAAGCGGCGTCTGCTCGTGCGAAAAGGAGTTTTTGCTAGATTCGACGATAACTCTGTCGGTTTAAACGGGAAATTGCTGAAATTTGCACAACACGTTTGGGATATAGAGTTGTTTTAGCAGGCAAAATTGGAAGTTTGTCTGCCAATTCCTTCAGTTCCAAAATAGCGACCGTTTCAGACGCAAGGTTTCACGAAAGCGGCGTCTGCTCGTGCGAAAACTGTGCGGCAGGGAGTTTTTGCTAGATTCGACGATAACTCTGTCGGTTTAAACGGGAAATTGCTGAAATTTGCACAACACGTTTGGGATATAGAGTTGTTTTAGCAGGCAAAATTGGAAGTTTGTCTGCCAATTCCTTCAGTTCCAAAATAGCGACCGTTTCAGACGCAAGGTTTCACGAAAGCGGCGTCTGCTCGTGCGAAAACTGTGCCTGCAGGAGTTTTTGCTAGATTCGACGATAACTCTGTCTGTTTAAACGGGAAATTGCTGAAATTTGCACAACACGTTTGGGATATAGAGTTGTTTTAGCAGGCAAAATTGGAAGTTTGTCTGCCAATTCCTTCAGTTCCAAAATAGCGACCGTTTCAGACGCAAGGTTTCACGAAAGCGGCGTCTGCTCGTGCGAAAAGGAGTTTTTGCTAGATTCGACGATAACTCTGTCTGTTTAAACGGGAAATTGCTGAAATTTGCACAACACGTTTGGGATATACAGTTGTTTTAGCAGGCAAAATTGGAAGTTTGTCTGCCAATTCCTTCAGTTCCAAAATAGCGACCGTTTCAGACGCAAGGTTTCACGAAAGCGGCGTCTGCTCGTGCGAAAAGGAGTTTTTGCTAGATTTGACGATAACTATGTCGGTTTAAACAGGAAATTGCTGAAATTTGCACAACACGTTTGGGATATTGAGTTGTTTTAGCAGGCAAAATTGGAAGTTTGTCTGCCAATTCCTTCAGTTCCAAAATAGCGACCGTTTCAGACGCAAGGTTTCACGAAAGCGGCGTCTGCTCGTGCGAAAAGGAGTTTTTGCTAGATTCGACGATAACTCTGTCGGTTTAAACGGGAAATTGCTGAAATTTGCACAACACGTTTGGGATATAGAGTTGTTTTAGCAGGCAAAATTGGAAGTTTGTCTGCCAATTCCTTCAGTTCCAAAATAGCAACCGTTTCAGACGCAAGGTTTCACGAAAGCGGCGTCTGCTCGTGCTTAAACTGTGCGGCAGGGAGTTTTTGCTAGATTCGACGATAACTCTGTCTGTTTAAACGGGAAATTGCTGAAATTTGCACAACACGTTTGGGATATACAGTTGTTTTAGCAGGCAAAATTGGAAGTTTGTCTGCCAATTCCTTCAGTTCCAAAATAGCGACCGTTTCAGACGCAAGGTTTCACGAAAGCGGCGTCTGCTCGTGCGAAAAGGAGTTTTTGCTAGATTTGACGATAACTATGTCGGTTTAAACAGGAAATTGCTGAAATTTGCACAACACGTTTGGGATATTGAGTTGTTTTAGCAGGCAAAATTGGAAGTTTGTCTGCCAATTCCTTCAGTTCCAAAATAGCGACCGTTTCAGACGCAAGGTTTCACGAAAGCGGCGTCTGCTCGTGCGAAAAGGAGTTTTTGCTAGATTCGACGATAACTCTGTCGGTTTAAACGGGAAATTGCTGAAATTTGCACAACACGTTTGGGATATAGAGTTGTTTTAGCAGGCAAAATTGGAAGTTTGTCTGCCAATTCCTTCAGTTCCAAAATAGCAACCGTTTCAGACGCAAGGTTTCACGAAAGCGCGTCTGCTCGTGCTTAAACTGTGCGGCAGGGAGTTTTTGCTAGATTCGACGATAACTCTGTCGGTTTTAAACGGGAAATTGCTGAAATTTGCACAACACGTTTGGGATATAGAGTTGTTTTAGCAGGCAAAATTGGAAGTTTGTCTGCCAATTCCTTCAGTTCCAAAATAGCGACCGTTTCAGACGCAAGGTTTCACGAAAGCGGCGTCTGCTCGTGCGAAAAGGAGTTTTTGCTAGATTCGACGATAACTCTGTCGGTTTAAACGGGAAATTGCTGAAATTTGCACAACACGTTTGGGATATAGAGTTGTTTTAGCAGGCAAAATTGGAAGTTTGTCTGCCAATTCCTTCAGTTCCAAAATAGCGACCGTTTCAGACGCAAGGTTTCACGAAAGCGGCGTCTGCTCGTGCGAAAAGGAGTTTTTGCTAGATTCGACGATAACTCTGTCTGTTTAAACGGGGAAATTGCTGAAATTTGCACAACACGTTTGGGATATAGAGTTGTTTTAGCAGGCAAAATTGGAAGTTTGTCTGCCAATTCCTTCAGTTCCAAAATAGCGACCGTTTCAGACGCAAGGTTTCACGAAAGCGGCGTCTGCTCGTGCGAAAAGGAGTTTTTGCTAGATTCGACGATAACTATGTCGGTTTAAACAGGAAATTGCTGAAATTTGCACAACACGTTTGGGATATAGAGTTGTTTTAGCAGGCAAAATTGGAAGTTTGTCTGCCAATTCCTTCAGTTCCAAAATAGCGACCGTTTCAGACGCAAGGTTTCACGAAAGCGGCGTCTGCTCGTGCGAAAGGAGTTTTTGCTAGATTCGACGATAACTCTGTCGGTTTTAAACGGGAAATTGCTGAAATTTGCACAACACGTTTGGGATATAGAGTTGTTTTAGCAGGCAAAATTGGAAGTTTGTCTGCCAATTCCTTCAGTTCCAAAATAGCAACCGTTTCAGACGCAAGGTTTCACGAAAGCGGCGTCTGCTCGTGCTTAAACTGTGCGGCAGGGAGTTTTTGCTAGATTCGACGATAACTCTGTCTGTTTAAACGGGAAATTGCTGAAATTTGCACAACACGTTTGGGATATACAGTTGTTTTAGCAGCAAAATTGGAAGTTTGTCTGCCAATTCCTTCAGTTCCAAAATAGCGACCGTTTCAGACGCAAGGTTTCACGAAAGCGGCGTCTGCTCGTGCGAAAAGGAGTTTTTGCTAGATTCGACGATAACTCTGTCTGTTTAAACGGGAAATTGCTGAAATTTGCACAACACGTTTGGGATATAGAGTTGTTTTAGCAGGCAAATTGGAAGTTTGTCTGCCAATTCCTTCAGTTCCAAAATAGCGACCGTTTCAGACGCAAGGTTTCACGAAAGCGGCGTCTGCTCGTGCGAAAAGGAGTTTTTGCTAGATTCGACGATAACTATGTCGGTTTAAACAGGAAATTGCTGAAATTTGCACAACACGTTTGGGATATAGAGTTGTTTTAGCAGGCAAAATTGGAAGTTTTGTCTGCCAATTCCTTCAGTTCCAAAATAGCGACCGTTCAGACGCAAGGTTTCACGAAAGCGGCGTCTGCTCGTGCGAAAAGGAGTTTTTGCTAGATTCGACGATAACTCTGTCGGTTTAAACGGGAAATTGCTGAAATTTGCACAACACGTTTGGGATATAGAGTTGTTTTAGCAGGCAAAATTAGAAGTTTGTCTGCCAATTCCTTCAGTTCCAAATAGCGACCGTTTCAGACGCAAGGTTTCACGAAAGCGGCGTCTGCTCGTGCGAAAAGGAGTTTTTGCTAGATTCGACGATAACTATGTCGTTTAAACAGGAAATTGCTGAAATTTGCACAACACGTTTGGGATATAGAGTTGTTTTAGCAGGCAAAATTGGAAGTTTGTCTGCCAATTCCTTCAGTTCCAAAATAGCGACCGTTTCAGACGCAAGGTTTCACGAAAGCGGCGTCTGCTCGTGCGAAAAGGAGTTTTTGCTAGATTCGACGATAACTATGTCGGTTTAAACAGGAAATTGCTGAAATTTGCACAACACGTTTGGGATATTGAGTTGTTTTAGCAGGCAAAATTGGAAGTTTGTCTGCCAATTCCTTCAGTTCCAAAATAGCGACCGTTTCAGACGCAAGGTTTCACGAAAGCGGCGTCTGCTCGTGCGAAAAGGAGTTTTTGCTAGATTCGACGATAACTCTGTCGGTTTAAACGGGAAATTGCTGAAATTTGCACAACACGTTTGGGATATAGAGTTGTTTTAGCAGGCAAAATTGGAAGTTTGTCTGCCAATTCCTTCAGTTCCAAAATAGCAACCGTTTCAGACGCAAGGTTTCACGAAAGCGGCGTCTGCTCGTGCGAAAAGGAGTTTTTGCTAGATTCGACGATAACTCTGTCGGTTTAAACGGGAAATTGCTGAAATTTGCACAACACGTTGGGATATAGAGTTGTTTTAGCAGGCAAAATTGGAAGTTTGTCTGCCAATTCCTTCAGTTCAAAATAGCGACCGTTTCAGACGCAAGGTTTCACGAAAGCGGCGTCTGCTCGTGCGAAAAGGAGTTTTTGCTAGATTCGACGATAACTCTGTCTGTTTAAACGGGAAATTGCTGAAATTTGCACAACACGTTTGGGATATACAGTTGTTTTAGCAGGCAAAATTGGAAGTTTGTCTGCCAATTCCTTCAGTTCCAAATAGCGACCGTTTCAGACGCAAGGTTTCACGAAAGCGGCGTCTGCTCGTGCGAAAAGGAGTTTTTGCTAGATTTGACGATAACTATGTCGGTTTAAAACAGGAAATTGCTGAAATTTGCACAACACGTTTGGGATATTGAGTTGTTTTAGCAGGCAAAATTGGAAGTTTGTCTGCCAATTCCTTCAGTTCCAAAATAGCGACCGTTTCAGACGCAAGGTTTCACGAAAGCGGCGTCCTGCTCGTGCGAAAAGGAGTTTTTGCTAGATTCGACGATAACTCTGTCGGTTTAAACGGAAATTGCTGAAATTTGCAC
>JBBELK010001821.1:0-31607 GCA_037783545.1 Henricia sp. BOLD:AAB3569
ATTGTAGTGACTGAATAGCCTGACGGTTAGAACCGTGCATTTACATATCAATAAAACACGACGGTTCAGGCAATTGTAGTGACGTAATAGCCTGACGGTTCGAACCGTGCATTTACATATCAATAAAACACGACGGTTCAGGCAATTGTAGTGACGTAATAGCCTGACGGTTTTTTCCGTCGCATTTACATATCAACGAAACAAGACGGTTTGGGCAATATAGCCGAAGTGTGACGTGTGCCATGGCGATTGGCTCTAAACATCATGACCGTCGGAAAAAAGTACCATTGCGAAAGCACAGGGACACGGTCAGTGATTTTAGTGTATTGCCTAGGCAACCAAGAAAAGATGACGTATTCATTTCCGCAGTCTATTGATTTGATGGATTTATTTTGGGCTCAACTATCGTGCCAGAATCACCTGATCATATTTGGTGTTTTTCGTCTCTGCGCCCTAAAACGGCTAAAACGGATTGGTACGTTTCGATAGGGAGGATGATGAGCTTTCACTTGTATATTGCTTTGCAGCTCGCCAAACTTGTAATGTTTATTGGATTGTTTTGCCCATGAAATTTAATATTTCGCCCACCGTGTTTTACCTTCTATTAAACGGGCCCGTTTTCGCTACCATAACCAGGACCATGTTTATTATTACAAAATAACCCAATGGTAGGGTTTGGGCGTCGGCAACCGAAGCCGTGTATTGGTTTAATCAGTCAGAAAAAAATGCTGTCGGTTTGTGAGTTCGTACATGTGTGCGTGTGTAAAATTGTAAAATAATGTTTGTGGTAAGAATTATTGAGACGTTGACTATTTCCCCTTAATTTAAGTTCACGACGATCTATTAGGTATATTAGGTATCACTAATATTGTGCGGCCACAGTGCGGCAAATAATCCACATTATAGGTCGACTTGGTGAGATAAATGATCTCGGTAATTAAACAAGTAGGATACCACTCACAGTGCGCTGCATTTTAAATAAGTGAATTGCGATATTTACGTACGTCAGAATGTTCTCTAAGCTGGTTGAATGGAAATTAAACAAAAAGAATCTGGAATCTGGTTAAATTTTGTTAAACAAATGAACCAGCCCCCATGTTGCACCTACATTTCAAGACAACGGTGCTCAGTGATTTTTGACACTAGGAAAGTAAGCACATATACTCTCTGCTCTAAGACGGTATATGGTACTTTTTTACGAAAATAATTTTGTTAAATGACTGTTAAGTTGTCCTATAGATTTTGTGCTGAAGAACTTATGTGACGTTTGACTTATAAATTATTTCCATTTGTATTGTCAAGTATAGTCTAATCAAAACAACCTTTCGAATTTGGAGTATCGTTGTTAAAACACTTAGTAGTAAGTGATCACTATGGCAATAATAGTTTACCGCACAACATACCGCATTGAAAAAGACCGCTGTGGGTCCAGATATCTCATTTGAAATTTTTGAATGCAAACGCTTCATGAATAATAATAATTGTAGCAGCAGTTGGTCGATGGCGACTCGTACGACTGATTGGCATGATGTAGGCGGGACCTACAACGTGTGCATTCTTCTGATTGGATGGTTCACGCTGTACGGTTTTTTACGTACAATCAACCGTCGAAACGAAAGAACGCTAATGGAACGTATACAAATCCGGGTGGTCGGGTCTATATGCTTCACAGGTAAGATGAGGTTTACCATTTTCGCAGCCTTCTTTTTAAAACTGTTTCTGTGGTTTGTTGTTAGAAAGAATTAGTGCCATAAGCATGAAATGTTGTAATATTTTGAATGGAAATAAAAATAAAACGTACTCCTGACACTTATTCGTGTCACAATTCACATCTGTTACCTTTTGGTAGAATGGAATAGTCGCTTTGTAATCCTCTCAGTGCATGTATTTTAGTGCAACTGCTGTTGCGAACGTACGTACGTACATGGGTCACGAATTTATATATACGTCCGTGACATGGGTACGGTGCGATAAACTTAAAAAATTGTGTGCACTTGTTTTCAAGGCAAATGCCGAGACCAAAACGCAAAAAAAAGCAGGTATACCGTACCGGGGTACGTGTTGTATTCGTGGTATTTGTCAAAACTGGGGACACGCAACAGCAGAACCTTTCTGATGACAAAATCTATATTCTTTTGAAGCGGTTTGAGAGTGATCGTTACCGATTTACCCGGCCGATTTGATAACGCGTGGCGCCCGGCGAGCTCCCCGCATATACCGCACCCGTACAAAAGACGCGAGGCGACCGTTTGCCAACTCGACCGTAAACCAAATCGACCGCGAACCGACCGTAGTTCAAGTTTTTCTTTGAAACTTGGAATTTGTATGTCCAAAAATACTGCAACTATTAATGATGTGTCACTACACCCGTAACTTCGGTCAGTCAATCGGTGGACGTAAAGCAAAGTGACTTAATTGTTGCATGCACTGTGTGGTCGAGTTGGTTCACGGTCGAGTTGGGCAAACGGTCGACTTGACCCGAGTCCATAGTATTATACTGCATCCATTTCGTAACAAATTTACCTACTTTCCTGAGGAAGGGTTCGACGTCACATAAGCCCTCCTACATTTAAACCTATGAGACAACTCAAGAAGACTTTTTTCCTACCCTAAAATCTCCATATTTTAAGAAAAAAAACCTTGCAGTGAGTGGTCGTGGCTCTTCATGGGTTAAGAACACATTCAAAATTTATCTTGACAAACTCCTTCAAATGAGAGGTCTGCAATTTTCAGGTTATTAAAACTGATGTTAATGTGGATTTTGATGCACAAAATCAGGGTTGTAACTTGTCTCCTTCTCAGTGCTCGAGTCCCAAGTCAAGTCAAGTCAGGCATATAGGCCTATTGGTCAAGTTTGCTCGTTAAGTCGAGTAGTCACGACAATAAATTTGTCAAACTAATTTCAAATTGAGTCTAAACAATGGAACTCACATGCTTTTAGCCAAGGTTTCCTTAGTGCTGAACCGAAATAGACTAGTTCCCTGTCCATACATTTCAAAAATCGGAAACGGAAAACAAAACAGGATCTCGGACTTGGAACCAAGTCTAGCATCAAAAAGAAAATTCAAACCTTGTCTGCATCACCCAGTGAGCTCCTACGGTTACCGTAACTATAGCCACTGCGTAGTTTTAAATCCGTGGCATCACCATAAATACACACGCAGCGGCACGCGTACGTCATGTACGTACACGCGACGTCAATTCAAATTCAACCAACAACCAACCAACAACCAACAACCAACAACAACCAACAACAACCAACAACAAACAACAACCAACAACAAACAACAACCAACAACAACCAACCAACCAACAACAACCAACCAACAACAATGACGAATTGTACCCGACGATTAACGGTAACGTCCCCGGACGACCGGACGTGCATTCGGGTAACTTCGGGAACCTTCGGAAAAAGGAGGAATTCCTCCTGTTTCAAAATGGCGGAATTGGCGGCTGCCGGACCTTAAATTCAGTCTAGTCAAAGAATTTTTGGTCCGGGTACAACAACAAACAACAACAACCAACAACAACAACCAACAACAACCAACAACAACAACCAACAACAATTAACCAACAACAACCAACAACAACCAACAACAACCAACAACCAACAACCAACAACAACCAACAACAACCAACAACAACCAACAAACAACCAACAAACAACAACCAACAACCAACAACAAACAACAAACAACAACCAACAACAAACAACAACCAACAACAACCAACCAACAACAACCAACCAACAACAACCAACCAACAACAACCAACCAACAACAACCAACCAACAACAACCAACCAACAACAACCAACCAACAACAACCAACCAACAACAACCAACCAACAACAACCAACCAACAACAACCAACCAACAACAACCAACCAACAACAACCAACCAACCAACAACCAACCAACCAACAACCAACCAACCAACAACCAACCAACCAACAACCAACCAACCAACAACCAACCAACCAACAACCAACCAACCAACAACCAACCAACCAACAACCAACCAACCAACAACCAACCAACCAACAACCAACCAACCAACAACCAACCAACCAACAACCAACCAACCAACAACCAACCAACCAACAACCAACCAACCAACAACCAACCAACCAACAACAACCAACCAACAACAACCAACCAACAACAACCAACCAACAACAACCAACCAACAACAACCAACCAACAACAACCAACCAACAACAACCAACCAACAACAACCAACCAACGACCAACCAACCAACAACCAACCAACCAACAACCACCAACCAACAACAACCAACCAACAACAACCAACCAACAACAACCAACCAACAACAACCAACCAACAACAACCAACCAACAACAACCAACCAACAACAACCAACCAACAACAACCAACCAACAACAACCAACCAACAACAACCAACCAACAACAACCAACCAACAACAACCAACCAACAACAACCAACCAACAACAACCAACCAACAACAACCAACCAACAACAACCAACCAACAACAACCAACCAACAACAACCAACCAACAACAACCAACCAACAACAACCAACCAACAACAACCAACCAACAACAACCAACCAACAACAACCAACCAACAACAACCAACCAACAACAACCAACCAACAACAACCAACCAACAACAACCAACCAACAACAACCAACCAACAACAACCAACCAACAACAACCAACCAACAACAACCAACCAACAACAACCAACCAACAACAACCAACCAACAACAACCAACCAACAACAACCAACCAACAACAACCAACCAACAACAACCAACCAACAACAACCAACCAACAACAACCAACCAACAACAACCAACCAACAACAACCAACCAACAACAACCAACCAACAACAACCAACCAACAACAACCAACCAACAACAACCAACCAACAACAACCAACCAACAACAACCAACCAACAACAACCAACCAACAACAACCAACCAACAACAACCAACCAACAACAACCAACCAACCAACAACAACCAACCAACAACAACCAACCAACAACAACCAACCAACCAACAACAACCAACCAACAACAACCAACCAACAACAACAACCAACCAACAACAACCAACCAACAACAACCAACCAACCAACAACAACCAACCAACAACAACCAACCAACAACAACCAACCAACCAACAACAACCAACCAACAACAACCAACCAACAACAACCAACCAACAACAACCAACCAACAACAACCAACCAACAACAACCAACCAACAACAACCAACCAACAACAACCAACCAACAACAACCAACCAACAACAACCAACCAACAACAACCAACCAACCAACAACAACCAACCAACAACAACCAACCAACAACAACCAACCAACAACAACCAACCAACCAACAACAACCAACCAACAACCAACCAACCAACAACAACCAACCAACAACAACCAACCAACAACAACCAACCAACAACAACCAACCAACAACAACCAACCAACAACAACCAACCAACAACAACCAACCAACAACAACCAACCAACAACAACCAACCAACAACAACCAACCAACAACAACCAACCAACAACAACCAACCAACAACAACCATGCCAACAACAACCAACCAACAACAACCAACCAACAACAACCAACCAACAACAACCAACCAACAACAACCAACCAACAACAACCAACCAACAACAACCAACCAACAACAACCAACCAACAACAACCAACCAACAACAACCAACCAACCAACAACAACCAACCAACAACAACCAACCAACAACAACCAACCAACAACAACCAACCAACCAACAACAACCAACCAACAACCAACCAACCAACAACAACCAACCAACAACAACCAACCAACAACAACCAACCAACAACAACCAACCAACAACAACCAACCAACAACAACCAACCAACAACAACCAACCAACAACAACCAACCAACAACCAACCAACCAACAACAACCAACCAACAACAACCAACCAACAACAACCAACCAACAACAACCAACCAACAACAACCAACCAACAACAACCAACCAACCAACAACAACCAACCAACAACCAACCAACCAACAACAACCAACCAACAACAACCAACCAACAACAACCAACCAACAACAACCAACCAACAACAACCAACCAACAACAACCAACCAACAACCAACCAACCAACAACAACCAACCAACAACAACCAACCAACAACAACCAACCAACAACAACCAACCAACAACAACCAACCAACAACAACCAACCAACAACAACCAACCAACAACAACCAACCAACAACAACCAACCAACAACAACCAACCAACAACAACCAACCAACAACAACCAACCAACAACAACCAACCAACAACAACCAACCAACAACAACCAACCAACAACAACCAACCAACAACAACCAACCAACAACAACCAACCAACCAACAACAACCAACCAACAACAACCAACCAACAACAACCAACCAACAACAACCAACCAACAACAACCAACCAACAACAACCAACCAACAACAACCAACCAACAACAACCAACCAACCAACAACAACCAACCAACAACCACCAACCAACAACAACCAACCAACAACAACCAACCAACAACAACCAACCAACCAACAACAACCAACCAACAACAACCAACCAACAACAACCAACCAACAACAACCAACCAACAACAACCAACCAACAACAACCAACCAACCAACAACAACCAACCAACAACCAACCAACCAACAACAACCAACCAACAACAACCAACCAACAACAACCAACCAACAACAACCAACCAACAACAACCAACCAACAACAACCAACCAACAACAACCAACCAACAACAACCAACCAACAACAACCAACCAACAACAACCAACCAACAACAACCAACCAACAACAACCAACCAACAACAACCAACCAACAACAACCAACCAACAACAACCAACCAACAACAACCAACCAACAACAACCAACCAACAACAACCAACCAACAACAACCAACCAACAACAACCAACCAACAACAACCAACCAACAACAACCAACCAACAACAACCAACCAACAACAACCAACCAACAACAACCAACCAACAACAACCAACCAACAACAACCAACCAACAACAACCAACCAACAACAACCAACCAACAACAACCAACCAACAACAACCAACCAACAACAACCAACCAACAACAACCAACCAACAACAACCAACCAACAACAACCAACCAACAACAACCAACCAACAACAACCAACCAACAACAACCAACCAACAACAACCAACCAACCAACAACAACCAACCAACAACCAACCAACCAACAACAACCAACCAACAACAACCAACCAACAACAACCAACCAACAACAACCAACCAACAACAACCAACCAACAACAACCAACCAACAACAACCAACCAACAACAACCAACCAACAACAACCAACCAACAACAACCAACCAACCAACAACAACCAACCAACAACAACCAACCAACCAACAACAACCAACCAACAACCAACCAACCAACAACCAACCAACCAACAACAACCAACCAACAACAACCAACCAACAACAACCAACCAACAACAACCAACCAACAACAACCAACCAACAACCAACCAACCAACAACAACCAACCAACAACAACCAACCAACAACAACCAACCAACAACAACCAACCAACAACAACCAACCAACAACAACCAACCAACAACAACCAACCAACAACAACCAACCAACCAACAACAACCAACCAACAACAACCAACCAACAACAACCAACCAACAACAACCAACCAACAACAACCAACCAACAACAACCAACCAACAACAACCAACCAACAACAACCAACCAACCAACAACAACCAACCAACAACAACCAACCAACAACAACCAACCAACAACAACCAACCAACCAACAACAACCAACCAACAACCAACCAACCAACAACAACCAACCAACAACAACCAACCAACAACAACCAACCAACAACAACCAACCAACAACAACCAACCAACAACAACCAACCAACAACAACCAACCAACAACAACCAACCAACAACAACCAACCAACAACAACCAACCAACAACAACCAACCAACAACAACCAACCAACAACAACCAACCAACAACAACCAACCAACAACAACCAACCAACAACAACCAACCAACAACAACCAACCAACAACAACCAACCAACAACAACCAACCAACAACAACCAACCAACAACAACCAACCAACAACAACCAACCAACAACAACCAACCAACAACAACCAACCAACAACAACCAACCAACAACAACCAACCAACAACCAACAACCAACAACCAACAACCAACAACCAACAACAAGTTTACGGGTTGGCGATAACTAGTGCACACATTGAATAGCAATCCCAATTTATCCACATTTGGTCTCTGCCAGTAAAACTTCTTAATCAAGCTATGTCTGTCACCACTTAGTGAGTTACAAACAAGTAAATAATGGAATTCATCACAGAGATCCATCTTATGACATAGGGTATAATTTGAAGGCGAATCAGCTGGTAAATAGCGAAATTCGGTCACAGGTAGGCGGTGATTTCCACTACGGAAGCCATAATGTAGGGACCGCGTACCAGTCTACCAAATACCGTGCAACTATTTCCGACGACAGAGGGAGCTGTTTCACTTGTTCAGTGCTCCTTGCTTGACCATGTTGACATGCACCTGCTGGTGAAGTTGCAGAGACCTGTTCAAATGGTGTTCAAATGATGAAAAAAATGCGATATTGAAGTCCAATTTACTGTCTATTTCTGCACTTCCTGTACCATTGACATTACAGTCGGACGATCAACATGATTCAGCCCCGGCCCGAGCCTCCAAAACTCGATAATATCCTCGCTGACTTGGCCAACAGTTCACGGGATGACGTGGCCTTTACCTTTTTCAAGTCCAATTCGGTCAACTCGACTGATCAACATCAACATGACCGAAGTGAGTGGCCTAGGCTTTTTCTTCCTCCATGGCTACAGGAAGAATTGCAGGATCCACTGCACTGCCTGGAACCTGGGAACCCCATGCACGAAACCTATAGACCTGTTCAGGGTTTTCGAACACAATGGAATTTATTATCATTAAAAATTAGTACAGCAGACATGGCAGACCTTTGACCAGTGTTGACATTTATAGATTGGTTCCCGCTATAGAGATGGCATTTCGCAATAAGCAATAGGATTAGGAACCAGTCCATACTAGTATGTCAATGGTCAGCTGTATCAAAAATACATAAATATTATAATTTCATTGTAAGCGAAAAACCCCGAACAGGTCTACTGGACAAAGTTTTTAAATCAAAATTATCGCTTCTTTTTTTGTGTTTATATCATCACATCTGAAACTGCACTGTTTTTCCATTTGAGGAAAGGCAGAAAAAAGTTTAAGTATTTTCAAGAAAATTTATAAATGTTTTTCACTTCTATAGTTCTAAAATAACTTCTCTTCAAAATATTAACACGTTTTGGTGTTTATATATAAGTCATTATAACTGAGGAGAATATTAAAGTGGCGACCGCAGTAAATAGAATTATTTCCCATTCAACAATTTCCTCTAAAATACTTTTTCTGCCCTGTTCCATAGACTTGTAACACACGGCATCTTATATCAGTGGCGACCAGTGAACAGAATTCATTCCCAGGAAGATTCATTAAGTCTTTGCATTTTTTAATTAGACCTATTTGTCCAAATTGTTTATTTTCATTTCCAGATTTGGATCGCAACAAAGGCAGCTTAAAATCTCCTCTACAAACAGAATTTTTAACTGAAACATCCAACACTCCTAAGACACAGACACCAGACCTCGACCAATGTTACCGTCGGACGCTTCAATTTATTCAGATGAATGAGTATTTGAAAGAATCTCAAGATAGACTAGCCGACCAGTCTGCGGAGTTACAAGAGTTGGGAAAGACAGTACAGGCACAGGTTGAATCACTGAGGACTCGGCTGAGTTGATGACTTCTCTGGGCCACCGTATTTTTTAAATTAAAGGACTTCTGAATTGGTTAATCAATTTAGACTCATTTTTTTGCAATATAAGATTATTTTTATTTAATGGGTTTAATGAACTTTAATTCGCAGCCCGTAGGCTGAATTGCATGAAGCTTACAAGTGTCTCCACCTAAACAGCGAGATACATAGGTGGGTGACGCCATTGGCAGCCGACGTCCAGAGACACCGGGGAATCCCCTAACTTTTCACAAAAGAATGCTCTGAGATCTTTTAAGTGCGTTACACAACACACTGGACCAATAACTTTACATCTTTTCTGAAGGATGGAGCAAATGTGTTTAAGTGCCTTGCTCAAGGGCACAGGTACCCCAGTTGGGTATCGAACCCGCAACCCCAAGTTTTCACCCGAGTATTGCGAGTCGGTGACCTAAACCACTCGGCCACGGTACCCCACACTAACAACACTTAGTTGATTTTGGCTTGAAATCAAAAGAAAACATTGGTCATGTTACAGTTTCCACTCAGTTTTTTATTGACTGTGAACAAGGAACTTGTAATGGAAGGAATAATAACAGAGTCACAAAACTGAAGAAAACGGACGGGATGTTTGTGACATCACAGCTTTGCTCATGAATATGGAAATTCACAGTAGCATAAAAAACAAAAACGTGTACCGGGTAATTACAGCTTCTTTTAAAGTTTAATGGCTTGATTGAGCCATCTTGTTTTTAAATGTAATTTTATATTCTCTTAGATATCTGCCTTACAGGCACAGGCTCGTCAGCAATGCGCGCGCGCCAAATTCGTGCCACGAAATACGCAGCTCCATGCCTTTGCTATGGAGCTGCGTAATTCGTGGCACGAATTTGGCGCGCGCGCATTGCTGACGAGCCTGTGCCTTTAAAGAGCCAGTGTTATTTGCAAGATGAAACTTTTTAGGAATTATTAGAATAATAGAATTCAGTTATTAATTTCTCACAGAAAGGCACTATTTTGGACAGAAATCTAAATACAACTTGGTAATGTTGATAAACTGCCTTGTAGACATTTCAGCTACATACATGTAGATGCAGTTATACTTCAGAAAACCTGAAAAGTAATGTGTTTTTTGTGTATAAATAATAGTAAAAAATTGTCTGCAGACAATTTATTTATTTATTTATTTAAAGCATGAAATTATTCAGTTAATGGCAATTTCGCCTACAAAGCAAAGGTACCGTTTTACACGGGAAAAGTCTGGTTTTTCTTAATTCCTGAAGTTAAATTTTGGGTAACTGCAAATGATGTAGTGGGCTTCAAAATGTGTATTAATCAGCCAATAAAACTAGAACAGCAAAACTGCCATGAGTTTGCTGAACTTCGGTGGTTTTTTTACGATATCCTTGAAAATATACGGATTGAGAGCGTGAAATTTTAGATTGGTTGAACAAAATTTGACATGATAATGATGTCAAAATCTCATCGCCCAAAATCTCAGAACACCTTTAAGAGGGCGGGGCAAAACGAAACGGCTTACTGGTCAACATCAACATCGCCCTCTATTTACGGAGTTTTCGAAATGATCTGCTTCAGCAAATAGGCTTTGGTAATTTGCTAAATAGGCCAGTATGTTTAATTAAGTCGTACCTACATGTTTTAAAGTGGCTTGAGTATTTGGAGCATTTGGAGATGTACAAAGTCGAGGCTAGCACTTCGAGAACAAAATTCTGCTGCATTGTACTTTTTTTGTGCATGCGTTAATAATTCGGTACGTCATAGAGTTATATAAGCCGTATGCGGTATGGGTACGTCGATCCACTTTCGTCTGTTCGTCACGGTTCAGTACTCTTAACAACACTTCTACGACGAAGTTTACAAACAAAAGTTGATTCCATAGAAACCTCCCACGTTGAAATGACGTCCGTGTGTGACGCGACGAGGGGGTGCTTGTAAGAAATCAAGCATGTGTTTCTCTGAACTTTTCAAACATTCGGAGGATCGCGGTGAACACACGACTCAACAAACGAAGTGAAGTGAAGTTGAACAGAATGGAGTGCCTTGGACGCAGCCCGAAGGAACTGCACTGCTGCATGAGATTATTGGATGAGACGGAGATAAACCTAACAATCCAGGTAGGCATATAGTAGTACTAGTACTAGTACTACTACTACTACTACTACTACTAGCCTAGTACTAGTACTACACACAGAATAAAAACTATATATTTGCTCATCGCCTGGGTTACAATTGAAAAAAATTGATCATTAATATTTTTCTTCAAAATGACTTCAAGTTCAAGCAGATTTGATAGGCCTACTGTAGGCTATAATAAAACCCCAAGTGGGAAAAGTTAAAAAATTATTTTCTTAAAAAACACTTGGGCCTACATAAACCCTATAAGCCTTATACGTATCTGGCGGCCATCTTGAAAATAGCGCCACCATTCGACTTGTTGGAGACAGTCAAAGGGAACACTTTGGCTGCTGGCGCTCGTGGATTACGCACGTTTGTATGGTCATAACAAATATTAGGTAGGTTTATTGCCAGATTTTGCAATTTATGCTCATTGTGCATGCCTTTTGTGCCAATTTTTGAGTTTGTACGGTAATATAGAAGGAGTAAAAGCAAATTTTATCGACTCATTTTTTGTAATTTAGACAGAAACATGGATCAAACAAATAGTTGTATTGCCCGGTTCCGCAAACGAAAATTGTCCGAGGCGCCCGGCCGCACAAAAACCTACTTTTATGGAAAGGTAATCAGCCAGAAATATCCGGAATTTATTCAGCTATACAAGACACTAAACATTTTTATAACAATCGGTTGGAAAAAAATGCTTCCGAGCAATTTTTAGAGGTAGGAAGATTGCCCGGTTCCGCAAATAGCGCCTTAGCATATAAAGTCTTGTAGCTGCACACGACAACACGTGTGCGACCTGAATGATGAAGCATACAATTTGCTATTATATTAAGCTTTTTATTATTTTATTTTTTTCAGATTCCAGTTGTATAGACCGACAGCATAGCTACTTCTAATGGAGAGATAAACATTATTACCCTTAAGACGAGTTGGTTTGATTAAAGAATTTCATACAACATATATTACGGTCAAAGAATAAAAAATCTGTCAATAAAAAAACTAGACAATGTTCCTCCAACATGTGCTTTTAAATTTATTTTAGAGTGCTGTTATATACATGTGTCGGAACATTTTAAAACTTTCAACAGCTACAAGACATATTACATTCCATTTATACTGTTGGTGACCGTTTCTTGATTTATAAATTCTGTTAATGTGTCTCTTTATCTTAAATCAAACATTTTACATAGTTCGACATAATACACGGTACTAATATGATACTCTACGCTTTGTTTTCATGCATCGTTCATTGTTGCAGCGTGCATTTGTTTCTATTTTTTTCTTCTTTTGTTATAGCCAGAGGTAAATTGTTTTCATTTCATCCAATTGGCCTTTTGAGTGTTACATTTGCATAGCCTCCACATAGCAACAACATTTTTGTCTGGTGAAGTAGATAATTAGTGTACATGACTACATGTATAAAAATGAAGTATTCATGTAAACATGCAAATGGCTAATTCAGCATCTTCCCCATGTTTTGGGAGTGAAAATTTCCACTGATAATATCTCTAAAAATGCAGGAAAGCAGTTGCACCAAATCCTGATGATGTTCGGTATTCCTCTGCAATGATGGTCTGGAATAAAACAGAGATAAAGCATGGATGAAGTACAAGTTTAGGCTACATGACTTGCTAAAAATAACCAGCATTATATAGTTGTTAAAATCCCTGCATTTTGGCAACCCCAAAGTCGCCACCAAATCTGAATCTGATAGATATTTAGTTGGCAAAGCCTCCATCAGGAAACATCACATCAACTTGTTACAAAAATGATAAAAAAGCAAATTAAGTTTCAGGAAAATCCAGAGGAATCACATCCCGGCAAAATGCACGAGTTTGAAATGAAGCAATGACCATTCTGAGCTACCGTGACACGCGCGCGAGCGTGCACACGACCGGCCATGTCGGAAATACAAGACTTTCTATATGCTAAGGCGCTATTTGCGGAACCGGCAAACTTTTGCGAAACCGGGCAATCTTCCTACCTCGGAAGCATTTTTTCAAACCGATTGTTATAAAAATGTTTAGTGTCTTGGATAGCTGAATAAATTCCGGATATTTCTGGCTGATTACCTTTCCATAAAAGTAGGTTTTTGTGCGGCCGGGCGCCTCGGACAATTTTCGTTTGCGGAACCGGGCAAAACAACTATTTGTTTGATCCACGTTTTTGTCTAAATTACAAAAAATGAGTCGATAAAATTTGCTTTTACTCCTTCTATATTACCGTACAAACTCAAAAATTGGCACAAAAGGCATGCACAATGAGCATAAAGTGCAAAATCTGGCAATAAACCTACCTAATATTTGTTATGACCATACAAACGTGCGTAATCCACGAGCGCCAGCAGCCAAAGTGTTCCCTTTGACTGTCTCCAACAAGTCGAATGGTGGCGCTATTTTCAAGATGGCCGCCAGATACGTATAAGGCTTATTGTCGATCGGTTGCGCTGATGCATGCTGGGTAAAGAAAGGGAGCATATCGCGCGCGTACGCCACAGTACGGTATGCTGTTGCTCCCTTTGTCTACCCATAATGCTTCGCGCTATTTACGTATCGCGATCGATCAGCAATAGGGTCTATATGTAGGCCTATATTTTATTTATTTTATTTATGGTATAAATACCATACACGTTAGCCACTAATTCTTCCTAAGTAATAATTCGTGGGGTACCGTGGCCGAGCGGTTTAGGTCATTGACTCGCAATCATAGGTGAAAACTTGGGGTTGCAGGTTCGAACCTTCCCACGGCTACGGTACCTGTGCCCTTGGGCAAGGCACTCAACCACACTTGCTCCATCCTTCGGAAGGGATGTAAAGCCGTTGGTCCAGTGTGTTAGGTAATGGAAACGCACTCTAAAGATCCCAGAGCTTTCTTTCGTGAAGAGCAAGGGGGATCATCCCCGGTGTCTCTGGCCATTTCTAATTCTAATTCTTCATGGGTTTCCTCACGCTTGCGAGTGACAGTGCAATGAGCACTATTGAGGAATCCTTGGTATGAATACCAGAAAGAAATAATAATAATAATAATACAACATGATAATGCCAGAACAGAAATTGTAAATTTTGTTAGGAAACATTATTTTTTTACCAATAAGAAAATATCAAGTTTTTCTTTGAAAACACTTATGTCATGGTCCGAAATAGACTTAGTGTATGGAGTCTCAACTAGCGAATGTGTATGGTAGTTTTTTCACTTGCACCCTTTTGGCGCAAGGCCTTCGTCTTTCAACACAAATACTGCAATTTTGTTGTTTCTTTAATATTTGCACCACAATTTCATCAAATTTGCATCGGTTCGCTCTCTCAATGCGAATTTGTTGCTGTTATGTTTCTGTGAAAAACACAACATGAGCTCATTTGCTACTGTATAAAAAAAATCAACACAAACCAATGTAAAACAAATTTACAGGAGGCCGGATACAAATCCGACGCAAGAAAAAAAGTATAGTTGGAGCTAAAAGGGATAATCACCGAGTACAGGATAAAATCTTACTTCTCATTGCTGTACAGTAGGACTATACGTCAATTAACAACTCGGCCCAAGTGTTGAATAGCATCACATATTTTGAATTGTTTGTTGTTTTTTCCTGTAGAGTTGACCTTACGTGCACCTGTCACTGTGGTGTTAAGTGGAAATGTCTCTCGGGAATTCTACCCATTGAGAATACTTCAGGCAAATGACATTAAAAAAAATATTCCAGAGAAAATTTATAATTTTGCTACATGTAAATGCTTCGTAAAGGCTGCTACTGATGTCTGTTAATTTGTAAAATTACCATTTTTGTTACATGTGTGTGCCTATAGTCTTGATGCAAGACCGAATTTACCGTTGTAGTTTGCGATCCCCGCGCTCACTGTTTATTTCAGCCGCTAGAGGGCGTACCTACACTCGGGACGTGAACTCGAAAACTCGTGTCTTTTCGACTGTATTTCAGGTGCGCCCCCTGGCGGCCAATGGTGAATAGTCTATGTACATCGTGTATAAATTGCGCGCAAAAAGGCAGTCTTGCCGAAAGACTAGTGTTGCCTCATAGCATCTGTCCGGTGAGTCAAAGGTCCCAGGTTCAAATAATAATAATAATGAACATTTATAATGCGCCGGTATCCATCGAAAAAGATGCTCATGATGCTCATATAATTTTTCTCTCATCCCATTTTTGGACGAAAGATTAGTGCGCAACGACAACCAGCACCACGGATGCCATTCCATTAACAACGTATTTCTGTGAGCTTATGATTTTCTCTACCAATACATTTTTGGTAGAAGAATGATAATGTTCCTGCATTTATGTGTAACGTCGTAGGCCTACAGGTTTTTACAAATACATGTACTTTCTATTTCGCCATTGAAACAAGCCCGTAAATTGTAGAGAATATAACACGTAAAGAATATAACGAGTTGGTAAAGGGCGTCCATGGCTGAAGTAGTTCATGCGTGCCAGTCTTGCCTCGTACTACAGCGTTTTCCTTGCACAGATGTCAGAAATTGATTTTGTTTGCGTCGGGGAAACTGAATGTTAATTAAGGTTTGTTTTGCCCTTACCCGACGTAATTATTAACACTGTATACTCGGTGCTTTCCTGAGACACTATGAAAAACTTCATAGCGTGCTCGGGTGGTACTCGAACCCACGACCTCCTGCAAACAAGGCAGACGTCTTAACCACTCGATCACCGAGCTAGCGAAATGATTCGAACCGGCCATTCAACACCGGCTAGCTCTGTGGTCGAGTGGTTAAGACGTCTGCCTTGTTTGCAGGAGGTCGTGGGTTCGAGTCCCACCCAAGCACGCTATAAAGTTTTTCATAGTGTCGCGGGAAAGCACTGAGTATTACAGTGGTAATAATTACGTCGGGCAAGGGCACAACAAACCAGATGTCTTGACTAAATCCCAGTTCCCCTTAATGCCATCTGGTGACTTCTGGACCCTGCTCTCTCACTCATTCTGAATGGGTCCCTCCCTGAATAAACTTAACGACCTACATGTAGTGATTGAAACACAGGTCACTGAAGCACCCAATGTGACCCTCCTGCTAGGAGGCTACTCTGCACTTGACCCCATTACATGGGGCATAGGGGAAATGGGGTCATAAACTCATTGGAAAAGAACCATGAAAATATTGAATAAAGTTCATAACAGTTTTTGAGATTCATGGGGAGCCAACAGTTTTCCAGTTGCGGATGTTATGTGGTGGCAGATCCAGACAAATATTTATTAATTGATTGGTTAAAATTACTTTCTTTTGAAGGGGAGGGGGTATGGGAAGGGACTTGTCTACTTTATTTTAAGGTACATATTCTCCCAGAAATCCCACAAATTTTTTGTTCCTTAAATTGATTTCTCAACTTTGTTAAAAATGTTATAAAGCTGAAAATATTACGGTACACCATGCATTCAGAATCTCTCTTTTGGGAGATGTGTGGTTCTGAAAAAAAACGGTTGTTGAATGTTCATCGTGAAATAAAATTGATAGGCCTATACACCAATCCGAGAGCCGGGGACTCCTTTTTTATATCCGCCATACATTGTAGCTGGGGGGCTTCCACTGAACGAACTATGTTTTTTGCTGTTGCTGAAGTTGCGCATCCTTTGTAGGGTTGTGTACGCGAAGGGAGCGCGTTGCGTGCACGCGAAGGGAGCGCATCGCGTACATTGTACACTTGAATGGAGCACTTCGCGTGTGCGCGAATGGAGCATGTCGCGTGCACGCGAAGGGGGCACGTCACGTGCATTTAATTGATTGAGCGCTTTTCGTTCCAACAGCAACATAACCAACAGTCCATGCACTGGTAGCACCCCAGCTATGGCGGATATACAGGGAAGGAGACCTTAGTTACCAGATAGGCCTACACATTGCGTGTTCTGTAGATACTGAATTTTCTTTTCACTATCTTGGTAAGCATGACTATCAGAATTGTAAAAAAAAAAAAAAAAAAAAAGTCGTCCTTGATTACTGAACAGGTCCAAAGCCTTGAGTCTACACCAATGCCCCCCAAATTACATGTAGCTGCCCTGGGCATTATTGAATCAGCATTTGATTTGTGGCCAGTTCAATAATGGAGTAAATGGGCCTATACATGTAGCTCAAACCTCAATTCAAGGTTTCTGAGTGCATACACTGCCAATGACCCATTGATTATTTAATCTTACAGAGAAAATTAGGTTTGTAAGCCATGCCCCATTGTGAACATTTCCGCGGTTTTTCACATTGTCTGCATTTGGATTTGATTTTCAGTTACTTTAGAGCCAAATTAGTGCTACGAAATACGCAGCTCCATAGCAAAGGCGCGGAGCTGCGTATTTCGTGACATGATTTTGCCGCGCGCGCATTGCTGACAAGCCTGTGCCTTTAAAGTAATTACATGTAGCTCACTCAGTGTGCTGATGTATTTCAGAGATTATTGCACACGCACGCATGGCTACAAAATCTACTTGACCAAAAGTCCAGTGGCTCAAAAGTTTGACTGTGTCCTAGTACTACATGTATGTGTTTCTCCAGACCGTAGCCAGAGAGAAATTTTAGTCAAATTTAACTGCAGTCTTAGATGTTACATGTATGAAGCCGAGACCTTGAAGTACTTTTTAGGTTAAAGACAATTTAGCTAGGCTAAGCAGTAAAATGCTTGTGTTTGGATTGAGTGGAAACAAATTAATTCTTGACAAAAGTAGACATTTGATGTCCATAAGATGCCAAATATGCTGCAAAAATTAGGCCTATGCAGTGCTTTAGGGCCAATTTCACCATGGAGCTGTTAATCACAGGAATCTGCTAAGCCTAACATTTATTTGTTTTACATAAATGGTTACCAACCAAAACCACATGTTCTAATGCCAGTCAGCCGGTAACCCATTTCTGTAAAGCAAATAAAACTTCTATATTTATAACAACTCCATGAAATTGGCCTCTGTTTTGCTTACAAAATTGAGCCATTGTGGTTTTATAATGGGGAATTTAGACATATTGTCAAAGCTACAGCCCCATTTAATTTAGGACAATAAGGTAACATGCCCTTGGGCCTCCAGTTACTACCATTTGATGCCAAGTCCAATTGAACTGAGGTGGTGACCTGCAAACTGTAGCAAATTTATCCCTCTGTGTGGGGTGTAGGCCCCTACTGGTTCCCTCTCTGATTGTAGGGCCAGTTGTGTTCCATAAAATTGTTTTGAAGAGAACATCGAATCCATTTAGGTTATAAATTCCATTTCAGATAGCCCCAGTTTCGTGCATGTTTCATTCTGGCCCGTGTATTGCTGGAAAAGCATTTTTTTTCCAGTATTAGCTGTTTTTATTATCAAAACTAGGATTCAGAAAAAAATGTAAAAGATGCAAATGAAATTCTAGGCCTGGCAGTTTCAAGGGTCGTGTTACAAGTAAATTTGGTAGCAAAATTTCAGTGGATTGGTATTTGTGTACACATGTACATGTATAAATCTTTTAAAAGCTCGTAAAACTGTGAGCCTTATAGCCTACATATCAAAATACATTCCACGTGTAATTTAAACCACCTGCAACCTGCAACTGAAAGAACATAACCTGCTGGCTCCTGGCTGACACCTCGGGCCGCGTAGATCAAAGGCTAGGCAATGGGAATAATGTGGCAGGTGCTTTGCCAAATTAACAGGAAAATTTACCATGATGTACTGGTAAGGCCTATACTGCATGTGTCTGCAAAAGTTGAGTTCTGACTGCTATTTGATGTAAACATGGAGGAAGGAAAATGTAAAGGATATGTAAAGGATTAAAACATTGAATGAGGCAAGAAAAGTAGCCTTTGATGCCTTTACATATTTTCTGCCCATTGGCCATTATGATAGATCTCTGCTAAATTTGTTAGATGAGAGGGAAAGGAGTTTTATTTTCTTCAAAATCATTATTCTTTTTTTTGATATTACAGAGCAACAGTAAAGGCAGTGTACTACTGGATCATGTCTTTGCCAAATTGAACCTTCTTGAGAAGGATTATTTTGGTCTTCGGTTTCTGGACAACCATGATCAAACAGTAAGTTGAATGTTTAGCTCTGCGTTTACACTTGAAACAGCAAAGGTGGACACACTACATTTCAATTGACACTACATCTCGATTCGGTTTCAATCAGCCTTTCCAACTGCAAAAGTCACCACTAATTGTGCATGAAGAGTATGCGTGGGGTGTTTTACATTGCGAAACTGATGCTGGATTTATCAGTCGAGGCATATACGTGAGGTATCACATGATGGCAAAAAGAACACTCTGGTGTAAGTTGGTGTTGCACGTGTAAGCTAAACAAAAGCAACCTGTTAGGTGATTTGTCACGATTTTGAAACCAACTTATTGTTTTCTTGTTTGCAGCATTGGTTGGAGCCTTCCAAACTCATCAGTAAACAGATCAAGAGTAAGTATTGTATTCATTTACTTTAATTGTAATTTTCAACTTTGTGTTAGTTTGGTACTAAATATCGAGTATGTAATTAGCACTTACTCATTTAAAAAGCGACATTTACAAATTTGGTCAAACGTTGAAACAAAACCCACTTATAAAGAAATAACACTATCATTTTAGTTGTTCAGCAACGAAATGAGAATATATCATTAAAGGTACTTAAATTTCTGTATTAAGGAAAGTCAGTGCTGTTGTTGAAAATAATCGCTTAAGACACGTACTTCCCCCACACAGTAAACAACTCTGAAACATTCCCTACATGTAGTACCAGACATAAACATTTTCAGAAAGTTATTGGAATTACTTCAATGTAAAATGGTATCACTTCAAGGTTCCCAAGATTACTTTTGGGGGCCCGAGGTTGTCCACAGTAATGGGGTACATTTCTGTAACATTTAAGATTTTTGGTCCCAGTTCACTTCAAATGTCTTAATTTTATCTTTAAATTATCAAGCTAAACTGAAGAAATAACTTTTTCACCAAGGAGTAAGAAAAATAGTCCTACAACATACATTTGTGAAAACCCCGTGTACAAATTTTTCTATTACGCATGTAACAAAGACGGAAAAAAATGTCACAAAATTGTCTGTCCACGTTACATACGTAATAGGAAAATTTGTACACTTGCTTTTCCAAAATGTATGTTGTGGCAAAAATTTCTTACTTTTTGGGGCAAAAGTTATCTCCTGAAAACAGTACAAGGAAATTTCTTTAATTTTGAGATAAACTAAAGACATCTGAAAGGAATTATTTACTCATTTTTTAAATGTACCCCATTACTGTGGACGGACACCGGCAGCAAAAAGTGTCGGTAAAATGGTTAACTGGTTAACCGGCACTTATGCACAAGAATTTCAAACGATTGTTGAATTTAACATAAATTCTCAACCATAATGAAAACCCCTTTTGTGTATCTTGTTTTGTTGACTTCAGATGGTCCGCCTTACACCTTGTATTTTGGGGTGAAGTTTTACATGGAGAATCCATGTCGGTTAAAGGAAGAGGTGACGCGATACCAGTTCTTCCTCCAACTGAGAATGGACATGCTCCAGGGTCGGTTACCAGCTTCGTTTCATACTACAGCTGAGCTTTGTGCCTATGCCACACAATGTAAGTTAATTGCAAAACTGCACAATCGGGCCTCGACATTAGGAAGGGTCAGGTCACCCCTGGCCTCGATATTGTCTAAATTTCAAAACTGGAGGCCAAAAGAGCACTGAGGCCAACTTTATTCCAAATGCGTACTATTTGGTGTATACAAGCCTGATGAAAATTAAGAGGATAGGGCCTCTTAAAGGAGCATCAAGGCAATTAACTTGGCAGGGTATGAGGCCATTGGCCTTGGTGGCCTCGGTGGTTGTCGACTGGTTAAGGCATGCTGGCCAAGTTGGCCTCAGAAAGTGTATATCTTGAAGGGACATCAGGGCCAACTCATTGGCCTTGGTTAATGTCAAGGTCTGCACAATGTTTCTTGATAAGTTGATTCCAAATTTTAACTCAACCAGGTTGTGCTTAATTTGTTATCATTCAGGCAGTGAGGACATTGAGTTCCAAATTGAAGTGTGCTGGGGCCAATTTCATAAAGCAATTAAGCAAAACAATTTGCTTAATCAAAAATTTGTTTGCTTTATAAAAATGAGTCAATAGTCGAAATTGCATGTCAACTTGCGTTTTTCACAAGAATATCTGTTATTCTTGCTAAAAACACAAGTTGACGTAAAATTGATTATTAACCCATTTTTATAAGGCAAACAAATTTTTGATTAAGCAAATTTTTTTGCTTAACTGCTTTATAAAATTTGCCCCCGGTGGTTTTACATATGACTTTAATTTTAGTCGGTAGGCTACAAAGTAGGTACAAATTTACGTGCTTATAACATTTTAAACATGATTTAAATTAATTTGAGCTTTTGTCAACATTTTCTGTTTCTTTTAATTTTTAAAAACTCTTTCAGACGACTCATGCTAAATGGTGCTCACAAGTGGTGAACACCTATGCAAATACCTTTTGTTGACAAGCACTAAATCTTCAGATTGCATTGCTATTGTTGACCCAAAGACTTGTTATCATATTACAGGATATGCATGTACTTGCAGACCTGCTTGTACATTTTGTTGAAAAACATTTTTGTCTCGTGTGTAATAGAACGCAATGTGGCCTTTGTACTTTACACAGTGTTTAACTTCATAGTCCACAACACTTTAATCTGAGTAGTCAAACTGTTCCGGATAAAAACAAATTTAACTCAAGATAAAAATCAACGTAAGAAGGTCAAATAGAATGCCACAGCGATATTCCTGAGAGTCCCTATTGACTATACAATGGTATAAGATAGACTTGCGTTAACAAGATATGAGATGATAAAACTACTGTACCACTTCATGGTTGTGGTGCGGGGATGTATTTTCAAGTGCAAACAAACTTGGTGATGTAAAGGTGCATACTGGAATTCCGCTGCAAATTCTAAATACTGTAAAATATCTAAAGGTCATGACGGCATTTGCAATGACACAAAATTTTACTTCAAATTGACAAGAAAAAAACTTACTCAAAGCATGATAGCAATGGCAACAAACACTACTATATGAATTTATTTCTGTCAAAGATGGTACTTGCTGTTAAAAATTAACAACTGATGGTGGTTTTTCCAAAAAACGTGTGCGCACACACATGTCTGTGACGTAATTAATTGAAGACCACATTTGGGGAGTATGATTACAAAGAGTTGCTGTCGGTGGCTTTCTGGCTGGAAGTAAATGTCGTTGTTTTTTTTTTTTAACTCTTGCACCATATCAGAAAAATTAACCCTAAAACTTTACCTTCATCTTGAAAAATCAAGTTAAATCTTACCACGGATTGAGACTGTATATAATAATAATAATAATGACACGGCATTTGTAAGGCGCACAGTATCTAACACCGTTATTCAAAGGTGCAGAGGCCATTATTATCGCTTCCCTTATGAAATCACCAGAACCATTTCGCTTCAACTAGGTGGCTGCCTGGCCAGTGGCGCCGACCCTATCAGCACTTAGATTTTGGCATTCCCCTGACAGCTCCCCAATTATTGCTTCATCATATATGTATTCATACATGTATGTTTATTTGCAGCTGAGCTTGGTGACTACGATCCAAATCAGCACTCAGAGGGCTACTTATCAGTGTTTCGGTTCATCCCCAACCAGACTGAAGAGCTAGAGCGGGAAATCACCCAAATCCACAAGAAACTCAAGTAGGTGCTTACAAACAGTAATGACAACATCGTGTGTCTATCCGTCCTCTTTATAGCACTGCCCTACTCATGTGTCCCGAGGCCCTGTTGAAATCCGCCTCATTTCACTGTGGAAACAGCGAAAGAAATCTTGTCGCCACTCTAGGCCAATCAAGACGCTTGTCAGTACATTACGCACGCAGATTGTACATGTAAGTTTACACAGTACAGTGTAATACTCAGTTGCGCTGGCCGTATCCGCGCTGGTGATTGGCTGCTATTTAAAGCCTACAGAGAATTCCGTTCCATTCACGTTTGTCATCAAGCATCCCTGTTATTAATTTGAACAACTGCGGAGTAAATATTGGTAATTTTGGTAGGAAGGGGTAGTTATGAAGAACAAAAACCTAATCCAATTTTTGGAGAGCATAGAAATTGTTTCTCTTTAGCATAACATGACAAAATTGATTAAATTATATCAAAATGACTCATGTGTGCGTTCGCTAAGCGTAACAACTGCCTAACTTCACAGCTTTGCGTGCAATTCCTCAGTGGATTGTAACTGCCCTTAGCAGAGTGAATTTCCCGAGATCTGAGGATGGTGTGTATCATAATTTACAAAGGACAAACACGCACTAAAGAAAACATTGATTGCAGTTCACGATTTAAAATCACCTGCTGTGTCATGTGTATGAAGTCTAACATTTGAATTGTCCTAAATGATGAGTAAATTAAGACTTTTCAAAAAATGTGTGAAAACTTTCAGTAACTTGATCAAAGAGAGAAAATGTCTATGAATGGCCCGTATTCCTGAATGCGTGAAGCGCTTGAACAAGGTGATTTGGGGGGAAATGGCCATAGCAGACAGTTGAAAATAAGGGGAATCATTACACGTCCGTACGTGGGGAAAAGTCGCGTATGCGGAGCGCAGGCCGTGGCGCAGGCATGTTGATTTCCATTAAAAGTAAACGTTTGGAAGGCGTGTTCAAACATAACATCAATGGGCGTGGGCCACTTGACAGCGCCCTCATGCGTTCAGGAATACGGCCTATTGAGATGAATAATACCACAACAAGCTGTATATTGAAAGTTTTGGTCGTCCAAGAGAGTCAAAGGCTTCAATCTAAAAAGGTTATTTGAAAGAAAGTGATACTGTTTCAAAATGTCTTTTTTTTAATCAAAAGTTTTAAAAAGTCCGGAATTTGAAATCTGGAATCACTCTTCAACAGACTCGGCAACATTTTTTCAATCCATTTTCTAACACCTGCTGCAGTTAGTAAGTAATAAAATTAGGCTGTTTTGCAGTTCCCACCCCAGGGGAAAGTAAATGAATCAGGCTATTCCCACAGGTGCCACCTAATGACTCCCCCTGGTATCTAGGGCTCCCTGCTGTTGACTTTAGTAATGCAGTTAACTTTAGCTGATCTTTCCACAGAGAGTAGTAACATGCTTACTCAAGGGGTTATATTTTGCGTATAATCTTGTTTGCACTGGACTTTGGTAAAACTCACCAAGCTCATGGATACAGACAGACTTTTTGGTAGTCATCTTTGGGGCACTTTACATACATGTACTTGAACACAAAACAATTGGAGCCAATTTTGATAAAATTATTTAACCACTCGGCACCACAGAAACTGTTGTACGTACATGCAATGATTTTGTGTGACAGTAACAAGGTCCAAAATCATCCTTGGGTGGCACACCTTGCGAACAATTTTTAAAACAAATTTATTTGGTGTTTTCACCAATTTTTCTTCGGTGATTAAGTGCGATACCAGGTAATCTGTTCGATACATGTAGCATCTGCCTGGTGTGTCGTCTTGGGGAAACTGAGGAAGTAATACCACTGTGCCTCATAGCTCAGCTAGTACAGCATCTGCCCAGAGTGTCGGAGGTCTTAGGGAAGCCTCAGGGAGTACACCGGGTACCACTATGCCTTAAGGCTTAGCTAGAGCATCTGGAATAGGCCATGGTTTTGAAAACGATTTTAACTTCTCATCGGTTTTTTGTTACATGTATTTCTCTCTAATTATAAGGGGCATGACTCCCTCGAAATCCGAGCTGAATTTCCTTGAGCGTGCCCGCCGCCTGGACATGTATGGCGTGGACCTTCATCCAGTCATCGGGGACAAAAACGTTGAGTTCTTCCTTGGATTAACGCCGACTGGAGTGGTGGTGTACAAGAACAAAGTCAAAGTAGTCTGCTACTTCTGGTAAGGTCATGGCACAAATGGATTAGATTAAGAAATTGTTTAGGCCTACATGTAGACGTATATATCAGGTTTTTCAAATTTATTAAAGTAGCAATGAAATAAACAGCATATTCACAGTCGGTATAGACCTTTATCACGGTGCGGCCCTCTTTCCTTTCCCCTTATTCTCTCAAAACAACGGGAGATTAGATGCGCTATCTATGACGAACAAGACGAAGATAGATGCACCGTGATAAAGGTTTATTTACATTATAAGGGGCCGTCCAATATTGCCAACATTTTCACGGTTCTACAAAACGTATAGGAAGGGGGAGGGGGTGCGAGGGCCACATCGGACTTTACATGCACTGTGAATTGTTGACATTTCATGGTAGTGACAAAAAAAATGTTGATAAGTAGTATTTCAGGGGAGGGAGGGAGTTCTTGAAAAATACTACACTCTTCAGAACTGATCATTGTTGGGAGAGGGGGGTGGGGGAGAGATGCTGATTTGTTGTGAATGAAAATAGCTTTGCCTGTTCTTGTTAAGACCTGTCTATGAGACATTTGTTGGCCAACAAGGACCAACATGAAGTTGGAACTTGTTACATGGATGTGCTCGACCGCGTGAACCAACATGTTATAGCATATCTCGACTGCAGTTGGTTGCTGCCTTCACGCATCCAACTTTCGGTCGGCCGACATCTCCAGACAGATGTTGGACCTTGTTGGCCAACAAATGTTAGATCTTGTAGACGGGCCTTTACTTCATACTTGACAACTGTGATCCATGTGGTCTTGTTGCAAGATGCATTTCTATGTGGGAGGGGTTCACTGGATCGGTCTGTTTTGACATTCATGTAAAAACAGATTATAACACGTAGCTGGAGAGTCAATGTTTAGTTTTCCCTTTCTTCTGTTTTCCAGGCCCCGGATTTCAAAGGTTCACTTTAAAGAGACAGAGTTCACGCTGGTGGTGTTGAATAAAGATGTAAGTTGTTTGATTCTGTTTTTAAAGTAACTAATACTGTGCTTGCTGCATTTGTGGGTCTGAACGGTGAAAGAAGACTACATCATATAATTTATTTTCAAATGTAAATACTACCTTTTTTCTTATTCATTTACCAAATCAATAGTATCATCAATAGTATGGCCTAAATGAAACAAAAATGAACATCTGCTTGTGTGTTCCTGCAATTAGACCCAAGAGAAAAATGCACTGGCATAAGCCGTGTTCGCATTGGACTAAATTTGGTAAAACCTATGGAGACCATCGTTATTTTTACCAAATTTAGATCAAAACATCCAAAGTTGTAAAGTGTTGACTGTCGATCGTAAGTTTTACTCTCTGTCACTGTAAGCTTTACAGGGTGAGCTGGGTCGCGGAAGAATTACATTGTGAGTTTTACATCGCTGAAAAGTCCCATGCGAATGGTTATTGTAATGTATTAAACCCACAAATGCACATTAAATGCACATTGTGGTCATATAATTTGTGTAGACCTGATTAATTAGGTGACACATTACCGTCAGTTTTTACCAAGGTTTTACATTTCACATTTTTTTTACATTCCGAAAATAAATCCAAATGCAGATGCACAGAAGAATTACCAGGACGGAATATTAACAGTAGCTCACAGTAACCTTTTACAAAAAACTAGTCCAAATGCGGACTTAAATGTCTCTCTGTAAACCTGACCAGGAGTGCATGCCCTCATAAACACTTCAGCAGACACCCTGAATTTATAGCATCTGACAGCTAGCTCTGGCAAGTTAGTGTGTATTTACGGGGTCGTTTGCTGGCATTATGAGCTTTTACAGGCATGTGATATGTCCATGTTGGAGGATAAAATTGATTCTGAAAACAAACACAGCATTGCACTGGCTTTAAGTATGGTTTATGTGCCCCTAGGGTACTGTACAAGGGGACTTACTTGGTTTGAAAAGTGTAAAGGCCCATTTAGGCCAACACTTAGGCAGGCTTTGCCAAATTTAACACCCCCCTCAGGCCTCTCCCTCCAGATTTTCCGAAAAGGGACTTGAAGACAGGTAGATGCTAAAGGCATGTTCCCATTGGACTTTCTTTTCCCGCTGCCTCACGGTAACTTTGTGTAATCTTGCCATGCGTTCCCATTTGCAATTGCTTTCAGTGCCCATGCGGAAAGCTTCCGCGACCTTGCAGTAAACCTTTGCTGTGCAGGCCCATAGTTTGCTGCAGGGTCTTGTTCATTTTACAGGGCCAAACTGTTCCCATTGGACTTTTCGAGGGCCCTGTAAAACCACGGGAGATTTAACCAAAGTAGTCCAATGGGAACACCATTAAAGTGTAAACACAAAAATGGATTGGAAAAGGTGAATCAGACCCAGGTCTGATTCAACTTTTTAAATTTGTATTTTGGGTAGAGTTGAACCCTGCAATTGCTGGGTTAAACCTGGCAATTGCCATTGTCACTCATAAGGCCAAAAAAAATAATAGTTCTGCTTCCGGTTTCCCGACCGACCCTATTTTTAGGCTGCGACCCTAAAAATTTTATCGAGGAAAAAAAAAAAAAAATAAAAAATAAAAAATAAAAAAATGAAAAAATGAATAAATGAATAAATTTTTAACGACGTGCTTCAAAGGCGCACGCTTTCAATAAATTTTACAACCGCGACGATCCCCGGGTAGTTCCCTGTCTCATCAAGGGTTATGTAAGCTGCGCGCCGCGCCTGGACGATCTTTTCGCCACATACGGCGGTTGAGGCGGTCATCATATCATGTACATCGTACGTCATGTCAGCGCACCAGCCAACGAAGTACATACGCGCGCCTGAATACAGAAACTGTGCATGCAGAGCTAGAGCTGAATGTAGTGCCCTGGACTGGTGAGTACGGTGGCTGATTCTCGCCATTTTTTTAGCGCGCACCTTGGTTTTTTTTTTACAGTAAAACTTCGCTGTACTATCATGACTATAGCGTATTTTCGCCGCACTATTGCGTATTTTCGCCGCACTATTGCAAAATTTCGCCGTACTATTCCCGCGAAATTTCGCCGTACTATGTACGGCGCGTAGAATCCATCAACTAAAAGTACTGCATTGGAGTACATGTACAGTGTCTATAATCCTTCCAGTGTATGGATTCTACATTTATTCGGATCGATTTCGATCACGCACTGCCTAGCGGTGGCGCGACTGCTTTTCAGGGACCAAATAAATTGATTAAAAGTTTGTTTTGGACTGGATGGCAGGGATTGACTTGTACTTTTCCTTAAACTCAATTTTTTTCTTTAAACTCTTGTTACCCGACTTCGACTACACGCAGATGCCTCCATATGATTTTGCACAAAAAAAATTGGCAAAAAAAAAAAAATTCCCTACCTACCTACCCTATTTTGAAATGCCATGTAATCGGAAGCAGAACTATTTTTTTTTTTGGCCTAATGTAGGGACCCGAATACAGATTCAGCAATTTGAGCTTCCTTGGGGCAGAATGTGTGCAGTGCGCACCTTGCGTGGCAGATTCAAGTGACAAATCCACTGCCATTTCTGCAATGCAAAACGGCCCAAACATGCAGCTGCATGCACAATTAGCAGTGACTTTTGCAGTTGGAAAGGCGGATTGAACGCAAATTGAGATGTACAGTAAACCTCGGATAAGTCGGATCCAACGGGACCGAGCAATTTTCTCCGACTTACGCGAAGATGAAAAAACGCATTAGGAATGACATACGAAATCAAACGTTCCAAGCGATTTTGTCCCAGATAAGTGAAAATCCGACATAAACGTATCCGACTTAAGCAAGTTTTACTGTAGTATAAATGCAGCAAAATGTCAGAGTGCGATTGCAAAAAAAGTGTCTATATCTACCTTTGCTGTTTTTAAGTATAAACACAACTTATACATGTACATGTAGCACCTCTACTGCACCAGCACTTTGGAACAATTTGCCTCTTGAGATCATAACAATGAGCACACTATAGAAAGCCCTTGTAAGTGTCAAAACTAGGCAGTCATGACAGTTGTATTTATTGCCTCAGCTCAACAGGATTTAGGGAGTTATAAGAGGTTATAGGAGTCTAGTTGCAATAATTATTGCCTAAGTTATGGCACTTAATGCATTATTGCTGACATGTATTGACCATGAGACATTTATATGCACCGTGTAAAACATAAAACAGTGTCTTGGTGCAAGATGCTACTGTGTGGATTAATTGTTCCAAACTATTGTCAAGAGAGGGCGCCATATCACACTAACATTTTCAACCAGGGCAAACCTTTGTCCCTGGGTAAATAATGTTCAACCCTGCTCAGTAGGGTTGAGTTCAACCCAGAGTCAAAACCGATTTTATTGTGAAACCAATCTCTCAGTGAAATCGGATTGTTTTATTTATTTATTTTTTTGTTTAATGTGCCAGATTTTATTTTCTGCTTTTTATCTACCAATTTGGGCCTATATATTTACTAAGCAAAAAGAGCTCCCTCTATTGACTGATTCAGGCGTGAAGCAGACTTGTGGTCGCAAAGTGCCATGACACTTTTGTGTACATGCTTGAACTGTGTATGCAGTCGGCTTGCAACAAGAGTTGATCAGCCACTGACATTTCGTTCACTTGCCTGTCTTCATAATGTTCCTGATAACTTGAGATTCTTTTTTTATTATCCACACTTGTACTTATTTTAAACTACATCGTGTTGTAAACTGGTTCTTGTGAACATGTAAAATGGCAGTAACAAATGTAAACGGTTTAACCACTGCAATTCCAACTAATCTTAAAGCACTTCTCTCTACGCCCCGCCCCCCTCCACCAAAAGCCCCTCCCCCCATAAGAAAGCCCCTCTCGCATAGTTACGCCCCTCCACATTTTTAATGCTTCACTCACACCCCTGCAAAGACTTGAAAGTTTTCAAATTTGCTTGTTCCCTTTTCCCCCTCCTCCCCCAGGGTCATGTGGATGATTGCATCTTCAGGTCTCCTAGCCGAGCTGCCTGTAAATACCTGTGGCAGTGCTGCGTGGAGCAGCATGTCTTCTTCCGACTGGTCCAAACAGGAGGCCAATCCAGTCACCAGCGAGGATTCTCATTCTCAAAGTCTAGTTTCAAACAAACCTACAGGTAATTGGCCCTGTGCCTGCACAATATGAATATGACCCATTCTGGCAAAATGAGTCGGACATCGCACAGTCTGGGCCGAGTTTTCGTGACCATAACCAGAAACCAGTGGTGGATCCAGGCCCATTAAAATGTGAAAATGTAAAGCCTAGCATACATCGACATTGCAACTGAAAGTAACTCAACTGATCCGTTGCTGATCAACAGCAACTGATCAGTTGCACAGCTAGCGGCAACTGGGAGCATGCATTCAGCCATATGTGTATACCTCTCCAGCGTGCGCACATCGACATTGCAACTCGGAAAAGCCTATTATTATAATAAGTTTGTTGTGTGACCCCGGTCGTCGTTGGAATTATTACAATCGTATCATAATCGAGTAATTACAATATTTTTCTTGTGTGATCCCGGACTATATGTGCACCCACTTTCACATGAATAAAACAATAAGGCCCTGGCTGCCATGGTATTATGGCTCCAGGTACTGAGCTGACTTCAGGTACACAGGTTGGTGTTTATCATGCACATCCTCATTCACACATGGCGATAACACTATTTGTAAGTTTTCCAATCC
>JBBELK010001822.1:0-47687 GCA_037783545.1 Henricia sp. BOLD:AAB3569
GCCTGATGAGGTGCGTGCGGCCCGTCCGCAGTCCGGCCGCGGGGCCGTGGCGTTTTCAGCCGGCAAAGGGAACGGGAAGGGACGGAAGAAGAGATTTGTAGACTACGTGAGCTGCTGCAAACCCGAGAAGGAAATTGACATGGCGGACGCCATGGAGATGGGACTGGCGGGGGAATTTGTCGATCTTTCCCACCAGGAAGCAAGGTAAGATTGCTTTGTTTCATTCGCCATCGGGAGAGTGCCGTGCGCGTTTGCGTCATCGACCTAGAAAAATTCGGTTTGCAATGTGCTTATTCCAAAGACCCTTTCTTTCTATAGGTTAAACCTAGCTGGTGATTAAAATGAAAATGGGAACGGAAAGGGAAACAGGAAAACACAGGTGGAGAAAGGATAAAGTTTTTCACGATGTCCTATTTGCCTCATTTTGATAAAGAAAGATTCTGCAAAGTGGTGAAATCCGGATTAGTCCAATCTCCAGGAAATCTGGGAGTTGGGTAAAATTTCGAGTTATATATAAGCAGATTTCGAGTTAGTGGAACATAGGCGAGCATATCCTATATTAAATTATTCAATGTGCAAAGTTGCAAGATGTCTTACAGAGGTCCTGATTTTGCATCAAAACTTCAAACAGGTCTTCATATCTTTTCCCCACCTCCCAAAATACCAGCCAAAATACCGACACAGTGAGTGAGAACTCGAACCCCTCGTGTCCAGCTCCACCGCCAAGTCCAATCCATCGATCCCGCCACCAGCGGCAGCCAACACCCAATCTCCTTCCCGACCCCATGGGGCTCGCATCGGGGACCACTCACCGGGAGGAGGTGGTGACTGGTGGGGAGACTGAGACTACTGAGCCGTCTCAGAGTAGCGGTCTGCTCGCTCGCGTCAGACACATCAGGAGCTACCTCCGAGACTTGAGGAGCAAAAAGGGAAGGAAGTCTAACTCATCAAAGTCGAAAGCAGGTTCAAGTTACGCTACCTCCCCAAGGTAAAACTCTATTTCCCTGCAGCCATACCCGCTCTGCAAAAAGGTATAGAATAAGTCGCGCAGGCTACCATGAAAAGTAATCGGCGGCAGATCCACGCTCATTAAAAATGCAAAAACACAAGGGAAATTCCAGGCGGAACACAGACATTCCAGGCGGTATCTGGGCCCCGCCAGGAATTTCCATTGTGTTTTTGTATTTTAATGAGCATGGATCTGCCGCAGATTTCTTCTTAAGGTCGCAAAAACTCGACCTAGCCTGCGCGACTTATTCAATCTTTTTGTCACAATTATGATTCTGACAACTATGCTGTTTTACGCTGACGACATTTGGAGCTGAGATGCATAAAGCAAACATTTTTGAAGTACATGTTAATTTCTTTACGTTCCAACGTGTGCAGGGGAAAATTAGACAAAATAGGCCTACAATTTTCCTGCATGGGCGGTGGGGTTGACGTAGTGGTTCCTTCCCCGCCTTTCACTTCAGTGAGCCGATTTCACGAAAAATTGCAATCAGAACCACCTCTTTCCTTTTCTCTTTTCCCTCCCAACAGGGAAGTCAGTAGCAATGAATCCGACGGGGTGTCCGTTCTCTCCATCTCCTTGGAGAACACCACCCAGCATCCAATGGGGGTAGACTCGGGCTGTGGCAATGGAACCAATTGCCATTTCAACCCGGGACCAAGTTGCCAAACTGGCGAGAAGAAAGACGCCTGGAGAAAGCCAAAGGAGCCAAGAGCCAAGAGAGTGACGAAAGAAGGTGACAGGTGGAAGGCCGTGGAGGCATCATACTCGGGGAGGTACACCAGCAAGGTCACCCCGCTGCAAATCGCAGAGGAAATCCCGGGCAGGGAGAGCAAGCAGCGACCCTTGTACCGAGAAAATGACGTGTAAGCGTTTCTGTCATCCTGATATTGGCTGAATTTGTCCACAGGAAATTTGTCCATGCATGCAGAAATAAATCACAGGGAAGTTTTAGTTTAGAGTAGGAGCTTGGAGAGTTACGCTTGCAAAACCAAAAATGTTGGGATTAAAAGACATATATGAGTGTCTTCATGCTGGGAATGTCTTCAACTATAGGAAAGTATTTTGTGGTGTGAATGCCTTTTCATGTAAAAAAGGAAACACTCGATCTATCATTTACCAAAGCATTTGACGTTAGCCATCACTGTCTTCTGTTTTCACAGGACTCATAGCCATTTTTCTTTTTAAATGTCCAGGGGCCGGGATAGATCTGCAGCGTCATTCAACTTCGCAGCAGCGCAGTTCGATTCAAGGGTGCGTCGAATTGGCAAATCGTCCTCCACCCCAGAGAGCAGACTTATAAACAATCCACAAACTTCAAGCGTCCCATCCGTGGTGGAGGCATGCAGCGACCCCCAGCTACCGCCCGGTGTGCTTCCAGGTTCGCCAGCCTCCTGGGCCATCACAGACTGGACAACTCGAAAATCTAGTCAGCCATCAAGCTCATCCCATGCTCCGGGGCTAGCCAAGGCTCAGTCAAGCGGGTCGAATGGTGAGCAGAAGGATCATCCTCAGACGGCCTTTGCTAAGTACCACCAGAACGGACGGCGGGCCACGATGAGCAACTCGGCCGAGTCTTCAAATTCCGTCTGCCATGACCCGGGCACGGCTACTGGAACGGGTCGGCCTGCTGATGATGTGAAAAGCGATTTCGAGCTTCGACAAGCTGATGGATTCAAGAAAACTCACAGGTAAATGCAGTGCAGTTCTGAGTGCTCATGTCGTAAACTTTAATATTTTAAAGTTTCCTGTCTGTACGAATGCTTATGAGTTTTTCTAATCAATAATTTTGACAAGAATGGAAGTGGACTCACATAATTCTGATTTTATTTCACACTCTATAGCAAAAGACAACTTATCGCGACCTTCTGATATTTTTTTTCAGGATCATCCACGTGAAGCCGTTCTCTCCAAAGCCTTCCGGCTCCTCCTGAACGGCAGGTCCTGAAGATTTTTCCAGCAGACTCCCAGGAACGCTGCTAAGGAGCTGTCTGCTGAAAACCAACTAGTGTCCATGCAGAACATTTGGAAGCTACACCAGATGAATATAATTCTGAAACCCGTCTGGACAGAAATGCATGGCGGAAAAAACGTTGGGCTAGTGGAATATTTGCCTACGTTTGAAGAGTTAAGGACGATGCAGCTCTTACTTTAGAAACGTTTGGGCAGGCAACGTGGTGTTGCGGGTTTGATACCCGATCATGGTTGTGCCCTTGAGCAAGGCACTCGACCACAATTGCTCCATCGTGATGGAGCAATTAGTCCAGTGTGTTGTGTAACGCACTTAAAAGACCCCCAGAGCACTCTTTCGTGAAGATCAAGGAGATTCCTCAGTGCCTCTGGTCGCCGGCTGCCAATGGCGTCACCGTCTACCATCGGCAGCCGCATTCTTGTCTATATAATGAACCGGCTTTGACAAGTAGAATAATATATGTAGATGTACATGTAGATGTATAAAGGGAAAGGGAGAAGGGGTGGCATCCTGTCGATCGTTTCCAATATTTACTTGGCATTGGAAGTAAATGTAAATCGCGTAGAGGACCAATGTTATCGATGGATCGTGATGTATACGATGTACACCAATACAATGAGCAAGTGTATTATGTATACCAGTATAATTATTTTGGTTCTCATCGACTATGTATCGACATGTACTCTAGGAATCAGGTTGGCGTAGCGGCTTTTCCCTCGCCATCCACCTCTGTGGCCCTACTTCGAATCCCGTCCGGGTCAGTATGTGGATTGGGTTCTCAGTCCCTGCTTGATTCCATGTTTCCCCCACACGTTGGTGTGTGGGGATTTCCTCCCACCTCTAAAAATGATCATTCTTCCTAGTGTTCTCTCGCACTTCGTGGTCGTGCTGAAGAATAGGTTGGCTGGGCAACGACTTAGGTCGGCTAATCGCAGCAACCAGATCCCTCTAGGGGATCGTACGAAAGAAGAAGGCATGTATGGTATAGTTGGCAAATGGGGAAAATTAGCGAAATGCAGCGTGATAAAGTGTTTACTGCGTTGTGGTCAATTAAAAAGTCACTACAAGAACCCCATGTAAGGACGACGCAATCTGACGCAATGATAATTGATGATGATGTAATCACTGCAATCAGAAAAAAATATATAATTTTTTTCTCAATCTCAAAAGTGGTTTTAAATTTTTGGCCACGACTGTATTCTTATATAATATAGTGCACATATATATTGCTAAACAAGTAAATAAATTAATCCATGCATTTTAAATTATTTTAATTATAAAGTCATTAAAGGAGGATAGCAAAAAACAAAAGACAATTATCAAAGATTTTCGGGTGTAAAGGCCAATTAGGGCAATTTTTCCAAGTACCGATCAAGATACATCATGTATTTATTCACTTTACCAAATGGCAATAGAGGGCGCTATACAAAGGCTATAGGCCAACATGTACTTGTTTTCATACGTAGCCTATACTGAGTTTTCTCTGCTTAGAATACAACTTTCGTATAATAAAAAGCAATTTTATAGACATTATTTTGTCTGTCTTTTTTCTTCTTCCAATCTTGTGACGGGTGTATAATTTGGTGACGAAAAGCCGAGAATCTCTGATTCAAATAGCCGTTAGGCCATATAGACCGTATCGAATAGCTGCCATCTTGCGGGGCACTTTCGAATGGAGTATTTTGCTCTTACGTTTTTTAACGGATAGTTCATTCATAATAACGTCATCCTTTGTGCGTTGCCAAGGTTACTGGGTCTACACTAAAACCAGTGAATTGTTTCCCTGCGTTTTGGCAATGGACGTTTCAGATTACCAGCGAACATTTCAGATTACCAGCGAAGATTACATGTCACACTTCCTTACAGGGCGCTGGGAAAACTGACAGGCTAAACTGTGCCTTTCACAGATTCCTGTGAAGGAATATACAAAATAGTCCTACAACATACATTTGTGAAAACCCCGTGCACAAATTTTCCTATTACGCATGTAACAAAGACGGGAAAAATGTCACAAAATTGTCTGTCCACGTTACATAAGTAATAGGAAAATGTGTACACAAGCTTTTCAAAAATGTATGTTGTGGCAGCAATTTCAAGAACAAAACAAGGACATTTCTTTAATTCTGAGAAACTAAAGACATCTCAAAGGAATTATTGACTTATTTTTCAAATGTACCCCATTACTGTGGAAAGACCCATTTCTGTTTTAAGACAAAAAAGATAATCTCGCGTCACGTGTCATATAAAATTTGGCTAATGAGAACTCAAAGAGATTTGCCCTTCCCATAGCAGCGCCCTGCAGGGGCGGAAAGTACGAGCCAAAATATGTCAAATGTCACGCTGCTCGCTTGTTACGGTAGCATAGCGCCCTCTTTTGGCTTGTGAAATTTCCAGCTTTCGACCACATTGGTTGGCTAGGCCGCACTGCAAACTTTCGACGCAGATAAACAAGATTTTCCCAGGCCGTTGGCAAACACCATTGTATCGTTTGCAGTGTACTAGAATTTTATGTATGAGTTCACAAGAAAAATCCTACTCAAATTGTTGCCAGCAATGCATGGCAACAAACAGCATGATTTTTGATTTTTGTGGAAAATAAAGTTATGACATGGAGGAATTCGTTTCCTTCTCCATGATGCACACATCGTGAAGTTCACGTGACGTCCATGTTTCAATGACGCCATTTTCCATAAATAAAGTTTGCGTTTTCTCATAAACGCGCAAACTGCAAACGTTCCGTATTTTCTGATAACAATCTCCGAGATACTGCGAAAGACGTATTTCCCTCGAGGCTTTGTATACAGATACACCAACCGCAAAAAGGCCACCAGCACTAGCTCATGAATATTCATATGACGTAACAGATACTTCGGCCAATGACAGGCGTTCGTGAGCGGCTGGTACTAAAGTGGTCATCCGAACTCCCTCAGGAACCCCGGGCTACTCCCCTACGATTTGTAACACTTCCTACATCTGGCATTGCAGTTGTGCTAATGAGTTGCCAAGGACCTACGTAAAGCCGATTCTCCTGAAAAATCATTACAAGTTGGTGCACTGTTTAATATTTCAACCGACCGGATTTCTTTCTCCGAAACGGGTCCCGTGATTGTTAAACTTGGACGAATTTGTGGACCAAACTTTCTTCACTTCCAACATCTACGTTCATGAAGCAGACGACACGATACTGAGAGTTGTGGTACCATCGCTAGGTGAGTCTTTTTAAATGTTCACCGATCCAAATTTAGCTTTTACTGTTTACGTTTTTTGTCCGTGCATGCATAATACGTTGTTGAGTATTATTATGGAGGAAGCCTCCATGGTATTATCGACGCACCTAGTACCTTTGTCTCATTCGTGATGTCGTCTGTTAGTTTTTTTGCAGATCGCTATGAACCCAAATGTCTTACATAATATGTCATTTCCCCTGCATACTTTGGTGTTGAATTATCGATTTTCTTCGCGATGTATACACGTGATTGTATTTATCCACCGCTTTAGTCAAATCAGATTTAAACAGCTAGAATGCCCCCTTCCACATTTTTTTAAGTTTTTCTGTTTATCATGGAGGTGTATGTGTCTACAACACCATCACAACTTGTTTTTCACAAAAAAATCGACAGGCTTTTGCTTAAAACGTAAAGCAGTTCCGACCCTCTTCACCCGAAATTCTGAAACGCTCGAGGTCACTTGGTTTGTTTATCAACAGGGTTTTGACGTCATCCTGAGAAACATACAAAACGGTCTGTGCAGTAATGAATGGAAAATACACGAAGTGAATGTTTATCATGCCTGTTTTGTCCTTGTAATTAAAAATACAAACGTGAAAAACACTTAATGTAATATGACAACAATCTACTATTACCTGTTTTATGAAAAAACGGTGAAATTGTGGCTCACAATGAAGCTCTTTTGAAGTAAATACTGGTGCATTGCGACGGGTGGTTTTGTCACGGAACGAACGGCATTCACAGCGGTCTGTGTACAGCATGGGACGGTTCCCTGCGGGCGTAGTTCCCACGTGTTTGAACATCGGCCGGTACAAGTTAGAATGAGCGACTCATTTTTTTCTCTCTTGGTAATAGAAAAGAAAATCTTTCTGCTCTCATAGGTTTAAAGTTTGAAGAGCACGATTTTCATCAAAAAAATTTGTATACCATTTCCTGAAATTCTATGATAGTCACTGTTTGAAAAATGGTGTAAATGCAACCATGGAAATGTTAAAAAACAAGTATTTAATACGAAGTCGTATAACTTCGTATAAATTCGCGACGTATAAATTCGCGATTAGGCTGCAGATGGAATCGACTGACTTTAGAAATTGGCTTTGCGCCAACGTTGTTGAAATTAGCGTCGTACTATTTAAACAAGTTGCACATGGGCCAAATGTTGAAAGCATAAATTATGATACAGAAACTGACGTTACTCCCCAAATTCCCTGCACAATGTACTTTTAATGTTTACTTTATCAGCCCACCCAATCGAAGTCTACGTACGTACAAGACCCCACACCCAACTCAAAGTAACACCCATTGGCAAACGTCCAGGAATCATAACGGCATAATATTTTCAATGCTAAGGCCAAATTCTTGGACAAACCACTGCTGGAAACCAGGATAACTCTGCGAATCTCATCATCCCGAAGGAATCACAACTGATGGTGATGATGATGTGACGATACGTCTCGTGCTAGCCTTGAACCTCAGCACCCAAACCACTGTAAATTATTTAGCAAATTAGCAAGTGGTTCACGGTGCCCCGCAGACGCGCCCCAAGGCACGGGTTATACAAACGGTTACTGTACCAGTACAACCCATCCTGCGCGCATGTTTCGGTAGGAATAATATTTTGCCATGGTACTGGCAACAGATGGCCGATTGTGCCTTTGCATTTCAGAAATTTTTTTTTGATGAGGTTGCAATAAGTTGGCAATAGCAAAATGGTAATTTTCGTAGCCTTCGGTGATTGTAAAGATTTTTCTGTGCATTTTTACTCAAAGAGTTTTCACCGTACGTGCTTGATCCGCCTCGAGGGTTAAAACAAACGTTTTGGCCGCCGTCTTTTTGAGACCCAAACTTCGAGGAGGTATTATGAAATGCCACTATTCCGTTGGGCACGGGAGGAAATTAAGTGAACAAATCCCTTTTACATTAGCTAACATACCTCCCGACTTCAGAAAAAGGAATTTTCTGAAAATTATATATAATTGTTTGTCCTTTGCTGACCTATCGTCTGTACTTTCCAGTCACCGTTTACTCTGCAGGGGCCTGTTTTTGCGACCATAAGGAGAAACATGTTAGTGGCGTGCACTACTGCTTCGACCAATGGTCAGCTTCGGTTGTCAGCAACCGAAGCCGTTCATTGGTTGAATCTGATGATTACGTCAGAAACAAATTTCTGGTTATGGTTGCGAAAACAGACCGCAGGTGAAATTAGTAATATTGGGGGATCGAGAACCAGAAAAAGCATGATTGTCAGCCAACAATTAATTTATAACAAAAATCATACAATTTAACTTTTTCGTTGTTGAAACTGACAACACAACATGCACCATGATTTCATTGATGTTAAAGGTAGTATACATGATTAGTAAACTGTTAAAAACGCAGTGATTTTCAGTTCCTTGGAGACATGCATGGTTGCACATATTGTGCTTCCATTATTGAACGGTTTAAGTAACAAAAGGTGCCCCACGAAATGGCGGCTATTTGATACGGTCTATAGGGAAGCACTTTGATGTGCGCACTGCTCTCTCAAGTTCTCAAATCAAGGGAAGATTTATTTCAGAATTTATTACTTAACCTGGAATTTCTCTATCGTCAGTTTGTGCGTCGTCTTGGCAACGAAAGTTTATTAGTTTTACCTGCTTGATATTAATAGAAACATGCTCACGCATTGCAAGTGGATCGTGATTTTAAGAAGACCATAGTGTGTATTCGTTCACAGGTTGTGTCTTGTGAAATTAGGGCCTAATAAGATATGCAAAGTGCACTTGCATAAAGAATGAAAACAAAGTTCAGTTTCAATATCAATCGGGCAATACCATCTTGAAGAGAAAACACATGTTGACTTATAAATATTCCCCTTTGCTTCCTTTTTACTATAGTAACATCATACTTGGGTGGAAAAAATAATATTAAACTGGGAATTCAATTTTCTTGGGCTGTCCCCAAAGCCTTTTGGCTAAATCCGCTAATCGGTTGGGTCGTTTTCTCCCAAAAGACCCGCGAAATCGGGCTAGCTTATGTGGGTAGTGTTATTATTTTGAAGCGCCCTCTGTTGTCAGCGATTGAACAAACCAATGGATCTGTCTAAGCGCGGGTAGGTAGGGTAAAAGTGGGGATTTAATATTATTTAAAGATGTCAAACTTAACAAGTTTAACCTCTCAATTAAAAATTGACATTGTTAAAATATCTATCAAGCAGATTTTAGAAGCTTCAACTTACCCCAGTATTGAAGCAGAAAGGAACGGTTAGTCGAGTCCCTCCATTGTTGGCACGTGCGGTATATGTGGCATCCCCATAAATAAAATGGTTTGACCACTTCAGAAAGGCACAAAAAAACGTAACCGCAAAATGTCGGAAAGGGTCGCGGATGGACGAAGTGAACAGTTGAAATCCCCACTCTTTTTTCCACATTTTAATGGCAAAGATGTCGAAACAAGTCCATACTTCCACAGATCAGCAGTCTAGGTAACTGTAGGTATGAGGTGGAGGGTGTATTAAAATACCTCTTCTGAAAACTGCGCTTTTTAACTTGTAAAATTTTTCGCAACGACCTGCTGTGCTGTGCTGTGGTTTGACATCATTTTGGCATTTTTTTGCTGTTGCGCTTTTTATTTTTTGCAATAAATATACGAGTAGCCTATATCGATTAGTCAGTTTCATGAGATTAAATTACAACGATATCATTTTTGCAGATACACGTACCCCGACACCAAAATGCGGAGTGATTTAAGTCGTTTCTGAAAACTTGCTCAACGGCCAACGCCGGATTCTACCGCGAATAGCCGGGGCAATCGCCCGTCATTGCCCGCGTGGTAGTGCTGACTGACTCACTAGTGAAACACGCTGAGCCTGGCTTGCGTCCGCCCACAAACCATCGTCAGTTAACCCACCACAAACGCGCATTTTATGGAGGTTTCTGAACTGTACATTCCAGCAACAACTATGTGCAGATGTGTTGACGATTTTAATGTAAATATTTAAAACTTAGGAGGCCGATGAAAGAAATTTGTCTTTTGTTATTAATTCTTGGATGCTGAAGTCATCGTTTGAGCAAAATGAAAGTGACTGTGTGTTTCGGAGACGTCAAAGTGGTAGTGCCATGTGGAGCAGGGGAACTGACTGTTGGTGATTTGATGGAAAAGTCTGTGCAGAGATATAAAAAGGCAGCAGGACGGGTAAGTTGGCCGACATATTCCCGTCATGTTCACGTTTTGATTTTTTGTTGTTGCAGGATCCACAAAATGTTTAAGTGAAAAACAGGCTGTGGCTAGATGTTGCAGTAGTCTTGATAATTAGCTAAGGTTACCTCAGCCCTAACTTTATCATGTGGTTATTTGTATTAATTAGGGCTAAGGAAAATAGTCAACATGGACCCGACGTTTCAAAAATCCAAAATAACTGGTGCGCACACTTATCTGCACCCGCACCGCGTACGTACAACCCTACCTCCATGGTACAACCAACTGAAGCGCTCACCCGACGACTGGGACGTACGCGGTGCGGGTGCGGATAACTGTGCACACCAGTCTGTTCACAAAGCAATGAGCGTCGTCCCGAGCAAACCGAAAACCCAGTATGCCTCCTTTTTTCACTGCAATTGTAGGCTGAATCTTCATCGTGGCTTGTTATTTCCCTCAAGGACCTGCGTAGTGGTTATGCCTGACAAGGTTTGGGTGAGTCCCAGGGGGAATTAGTGTGTCAGGGGGGAGGGGGGGGGGGGATTAGTATGTCACAGAAAGAAAATGACACATTTTGGATTTCAATTTTTTGAAACGTCGGGTCCATGTTGACTATTTTCCTTAGCCCTAGTACAAATAACCACATGATAAAGTTAGGGAGGGCGCTCTCCGCCATGTAAATAAGGTACAGTTCCAAGTGCGCACCGACCAAATGCTGACAGACTGTATCGAGCCTGATCATTAATAGGGTAAAAATACATTTACACGTACGCAGTCTTTTACGTGCCGCTATCGCTGTACGCACAGAGGAAATGACTTGGCTGCGCTTCACGACGGCTGTTTTATTACTTTTAAAACACTTAAATAGTTGACATTAAGTGTTATGTAATGAAACAGCCGAACTTGTCAAAATCTTTCGGGTGTAACCTACAGCGCCACTACTCATTCTCGTAGGGTTAACCGACCAAGTGCACTCCCTAGCCCATTTTCAGATCGGTGGGATGTGAAAATAACCTTGTCCCCACAGTGTATGAGGTGCACATGGCCTTCCCCCTCTCTGTATTCTGCATGCTTTATTTCCTCTATATTCACAGGATTACATGTAGGAGCAGAAAGCATGAGATGTACAATCCACGTCCAGGAACCAAAACCAGAAATTGCAACGAGAGCAAGATAATTTGTAGATTTGTGTGTAGGCTAATAATTTGTTGGCTGTAACCTACCCATAGAGAATTTTGTCACCCAAGTGTCAGTGTGCAAAATTGTTTAGTTTGTCTTAATAGGGTGACTTGCGTGTATCTCAAAACATAAAAGTTACAGACATCTGAAAATTTATATTTAATGTATGAGGCAAAACAGAAGTGTATGCACAGTCTCTAAAGTATGATATTCTAGTTTGGTATTGGACACAGGATCTTGGAATATTAGAGAGCCAAGTTTCTGTTTCTAGAACTTGTACAGTCGGTGTACCAGTTCCAATTTATACCACATTGCAAAATGAGTTCCCGAAGTGGCAGAGCTGAACAATGGAATATGTTGCGACTGTACGAAAGATTGGCCAACAGGGAGGCCACCTTTGAATTTTGTCAGGAGCAGGGATTGGTCATTAGCGAGCCAATGTGTCGGGGTTGTCGCAGGCCCCTCCGCTTGTCCACAAGATCTGCCAAAACTGATTGGACCGACGGTTTCACATGGCGATGCACCAACAGCAAGTGCCACAAGCACTCTATCAAACACAGTATCCGACGTGGCTCCTGGTTCAGCAACAGCAGACTATCTCTGAGGAAAATTCTGGTGTTGACCTACTGCTGGGCTGTCCAAATGCCAAATGACATAGCCTTAAGGGAATCTAGTATCGACGGTGGTATGACCAGCACTTCCACAGTCGTCGATTGGTTCAATTCCTGTCGCGGAGTTTGTCTTCACGTACTTCAACAGCAAAACAACAAAACGATCGGCGGCCCGGGAAAAGTTGTCGAAATCGATGAGTCTAAATTCGGCCATTGCAGAAAAGATGAGGACGGCGTGAGCAGCTGGAGATGGGTGTTGGGTGGAATATGTCGCGAAACCAAGGACGTTTTCTTCACTGAAGTTCCCAACCGCGACGCGGACACGCTCATCCCCTTGATTAAAGAGCACGTCGCCGCCGGTTCGACGATTATCACCAACTGCTACAAGTCGTATGATTGCCTCGGCGAAGAAAACTTCCAACACCTAACGACAGATAACTCGGTACGCTTTGTGAAATCGTCTGCCGGTACTCATACTCAGAACATCAAATCGCAGTGGTGGCAATTGAAGCGTAGATTGCCTATCACTCTATCATGCGAGAAAGGTGGCTTTAAGTATTACCTAGCAGAGTACATGTGGCGGCATAAGTACAGCGGCAAAGACCACTTTCAACAGATTCTCAAAGACATCTGTGAGAAGTACACTCCACTAAAAACCCTGTAACTCAACTGTTTCACTTACCGGTAGGGCTATGCAAAGGCAATAGTCTAAATCTGGATGAGTTGCTTCATTTGCTACCACACTAAGGCGACATACATGTATACACTGAGAATATTTCACTCTATCTCTGCTGTACGAGTAGTTTAGTCCATCGTACCGTACATTCCCAATTTTCAAGTCATGTTCCCATTGAATGTCCAATGCTAAATGCTGAAGCAAACAAATTCATCCATGTAATTTTTCCCACCTTAAAGGCACAGGCTCGTCGGCAAAGCGCGCGCGCGCCAAATTCGTCCCACCAGCTCCGTGCCTTTGCTATGGAGCTGCGTATTTCGTGGCATGAATTTGGCGTGCGCGCATTGCTGAGGAGCCTGTGCCTTTAATGCAGAGAAGTATTTGTTTTTCCATGCAGAAAAACTGCATTACCAGATTTGAGATGAATAAACCGATTCAGTAAGCCCCACCCACGTAGAAACGCATTTAGCAACTTCAACATGTATATATACTACAATTTCCAGTCTTAATACCTTCCCCCATGTATACCATATAGTGTGTAAGGCTCATGCATGCACGCGTAACATCCGTTTTTTTGTGCAATATACCTTCGTATAAAAATGAAATCCATATGCGTGTACCAAAACATCATTGCTGTTTAGTATCAGTGCATTTATAATCGTATGCACAGGTCTGTTTTTTCCATTGTCTGCGACCAGATTGCTCGTTTGTGCAGTACATGTATATTAATGCATTACACGTGTACATCCTTTCAATATGTACACGTGTGCAGTTCAGAAAAATACTGCCAATTAACACTGCTTTGTTGCAGTCTATGAACTCCATATCTTATACACTGTAGGCCTCTATGTACATGAACCAAAAATGTTTTCGACGGAACAAATACAGGGGAGAAAACATAAACATGTGACCACACAATGACTGATCCAATGCACATGTTAATTGACCCCAGCATGTGACCTTTATTCGACAAACGCATCCTTGCTTGACGAAGGCCAGCAAGCTCCGCTATTTTCCGGATAGAGTGGCTCTGTTACCCGCTACCAGTAAAATTCCGGATCTTCAATAGAAACACGCTAATTGTTGACGTCATCTCTCATTTTGTTCATTAAAACTGAATAAATCATCAGACGGAAATAAATCTTGTTGAGACCATGGGCCTTTACCAATAACGAAAATCCACACGATAATTTGGCTTTATGCCATAAGAAAAACAGAAGCTAACGTTACAGCTACTTACTGGCCCCATTTACAGTGTTTTCAGTCATTATTAATGATCGATGATTGAAGACAATTTCAGGTCAGTTGATGTCCGGAATTTTGCCCTCTGGTCAGTTTTTTGGATGAACACAGCATCCCATTCACTAGTCAGGCTTGCATGTTTGACCCATCCACCACCACTCCTTAGGGAGCGCATTCATCTTAAAACTCTCATTGATTCCCAGGACGTTTGAAAGAATTTAGAAAGCTTGAAGTGATTACACACTTCATTAGGTCATTCAAGCGAATTAGTTCAATCAAGAAAGGCCCACAGTGTGTGTACATGTATGCACTCGTGCAGTATTGGTCATTCAGGGCTCGAAATACACAGCGGACCACTGGATGATAATAGCATTCTAGAGCGAGTTTTAGTAACGACAGAAGCTAAACATCAGTTCATTTGGCATTTTTTCCCCAGGCACACACGTTGGAGCTATAGACCGTATCGAAGAGCCGCCATTTCGTAGGGGAACCTTTTGTTAATTAAACTGTTCAACAATGGAAGCACAATATGTGCAACCATGCATGTCTTTAAGGAACAAAGAAACTGCCCTACGAAATGGCGGCTATTCGATATGGTCTATAGTCACACATTCCCGGTTTTAGATTGGACTTCGTAGTTAAAACTAGTTAGACTGTACTCAAACCTAGTGACCCGTAGTCGGTCCTTACTGTAACCAACCGTCTTCAATCGGCAACATGTCCTGGTGGAGTTTTGCGTGCAACACTTTGTCGGGATCAACCGGGAAGAAATTGAGGGAAGAAATTGAGATCGTAGTAAAACCTTCTGTAGCAGGACCCTAGCACTAGAACCCGAGTGGACCCCGAGGGCCACCGGCATAGTCGTAGTGGCCCACAGGAGGACACTCGTACCAACTTGCACAATCTTATTGCAGCCGGGATACTGCTGTTACTTTTTGGTCCTGTGGATATTTCGAGCCCTGTTTATATAATTATCACAGGATTGTCGCGCAATTTACGCAAAAAAAAGCGGTCTTACGCAGTGTGTAGGGTTTCGTGAAGTCGGCTGGTGATGATATTTATTGTACGTAACAACTACGGTATGCACTAAAGATTTTGCCATGTAGCCGATGTACATCATGCAGAAAATTGGCACATTTTACTGGCTGTCCATACCAGATAATAATTGATTTCAAACCTATTCAGAAAACATGGTAAAAGTGATTCCAAAAGTTAAATCTTAACATGGCCTTCAACCTCAAATTAAATTGTGGGAAGCCAGGCTGCTCTATGAATCTTTTAACTGCAGTACAGTTAGGTTAGTATAGGTTTGTTGTTATAGAAACATGTAAAGGTATTTGGTGTTCAGAAACACCATGTGAAGATAAACACTATGAATTATTCTTTGGCATTTTTGTAAACAATAGGACCAAGGTCAGTGCAGGTTGCACATTGTACCATTCATTGGGTTATAAATGTACAAAGTGGAACCCTTTTGTACATAATGTGTATGTAGGCCTATAGTACTATATTTCTTGAGTTAAACCATGGAGGTAGGAAAAGAACAGTTGGTGCTTTCAAAAAAGTGTGTGAAAAAAAATCAGTATTTTTGGACAAATTAGTACTGGGTGGGTCTTCACCAGCCAGGTAATTGGTACAGATTGAACCAATTTCATGAAAACTGGGAATTTAGCCAGAAGATAAATTAATGTGGTTGTGGTTCCCGTCTTTAGCCTGAGAAAGAGAGACCAGCTCGAGTTTCAATATACGTGTACCCAGGACTGGTTGGGCTAAGAAATACCGATATTTGTAACTGCTTTAGAAATGATGTATTATTTATTATTTATGCTTTAGAAATATATATATACGTATTATTTATTAATTAACCAAATGAGATGACTATATTTTTTATATGCTCAAAAGAAAGGAGCAAAGGTGTAATGTCGTACCACATTCGTGAAACGACGTTGAAATTTCTTGCATTATTTTAAATTTATTTATTTTATTAAAGTTTTGGCAGTTGGCCAGCATAATGTGTTGTGGTTAGACCGTACAAGTAGACCAACGTTGGTCAGTAAAGTTTTTGAAATTTTTATTTTTTGCATTGAGTTTACTCATTGAAATCACAGAATTACAGAGAAATCAAGTGAGAAACATATAATTTTAGGCGTAATTTTTTGTGACGCGCATCGGTTGCGCGCGTGTTTGGAACATTTTCCAGGACGTGTGTACCTGATGGCGTTTAATACGAAGTAGCGTTTTTCCTACAAAGATGGCGTCTGTGAGAGTGGTCTATTCAATGATACTGAACATTGTGTTTATACTGTGAGGTACCGTACATGTGTAATTGAGAAAAATGCAATGAGAAGTGAGAATGTTATTAGATTAATTGGCACAGCACCCTTTGTAATAGAAAACAAAATTTATGTTGAATTAAGTACGGTAAATTTGCAAAGAATGATTGTTGAAGCAATTTTGTCAGATGTTAATTTCAGTCAGTGACTGAATTATGATGATTTTGTAAAGCCGTTTCTGAACTACTGTAAGAAGATGCTTGAACTTCATTTTTGTTTTTGTGAAAACACACACAAAAAGATTAAAAAACTTATGAATCTGTTGTAGGTTTTTTTAAAATTTATTTATTTATTTTTAATTTTTTTACCAATTTAATGTTAAAATACTATAGCACTTGTGTACATGTACGTGTGTATAGCGCACCGAGTGTACACTGTATAGATGAGGTGACCAATGACGTCACTTATTTTCATCAAGCATCCCCTCTGTTGTTTAACAGCAGGCAAAATAATACAGCTTGATCTATGAAACTTAATAAAATCTATAAATTGTATAACTGTCTTTATTTGGCTAAATCATGTAGCTTACATGTATGACACAGTTTGCAAGCAAAATATGACAATTTTATAAATATTTGCTTTGAAACCAAGGAGGGACTTTACAGATTACCTTGTTATAACACAGGAACCTTGTATTATCAGGAATAAATACAAGGAATTGTGACCTACAATTGTTGTATTAACAGTGCTCTTAATATCAACGTTCGACTATAATTACTTCTATCAATACTTTTTGTAGCATAAAGTGTGATATTTGTAATGACCCAGGAATGACCCTTGTGAGTTTTACTCAAGAGAAAGGTCCCCTGCAAAGAGCGTTTTTATTAAAATCAATTAATTTCCGTATCAACCCTTCAGGCAGTAATATTACAGTGCATGCGCTTCCCCTTGACATTGGGTGTGTCCATGTCTTTCTCGCATCATTTTCAATTAAGACTGTCCGGATGAACCATCTTTGGGAATTGAAATGACCAGTAGATTATTACTCAGTATTAAAGACGCACTGTTTATAATGCATCCACTGTGCTGTACATTTGTACGTGCATCATGCAGGTAGCATTTGGTGTGCACAGAGTGTTTAATATGAGCGCACTGCAGTCCCAGCAGGATTATATTAATATTACTCGTATTGTGTATGTATGCGTAAAACTCCATAAAATGATATGACTAATAATGCAGTGTGGATGGACATGGATGGATGATTGCGTGTGATTTAATTACTGCGCAGCATGTATTATCAGTCACTAATGGTGGTTTTTCAGACAGTGATTGAACCATGACTTTTCCCCAAACGTTTTGTGGATATCATGTATACTAATTTACATTGTGTCTACATGTACATTTATATTTTTGATACCCGTAGTTGTAGTTTGTAGTACAAAAATTATTTGGATGCCCCACACTCTGACCGAAGTTTTTGCAAGTCTAACTAGAAATTAGCGGCATATCCAGGCTCAATAACATATGAAAATACAATTGAAACTCTGGGCAGTACCTGAAATTCCAGGCAGTATTGACAAATTTCAAATTAAAACTGGAAGCCTCGTTTCAGATGCTGAGCCATTATTAAGTCACGTGTCTTTACATTTGCAAATGTTTAATATCACAAAAGCAAGTGCTCACTGAGACCATAGTTTTCGATTACAATTTGAAATTCCCCATCCGGGTACCGCTTGGAATTTCCATTGTGTTTTCATAAATGCGAGTGGAATCGAGGTTCCTTTTTGGAATCGGAGTCTACCGTACTCCGAAAATGTAAGAGTCGCCCAAGCCTACTACACATACTGTAGTATTTAAATTCCAAGTATGGCCGAATGCAGACATGTGGGTGTTGCTTTAAAAGATTGTTGAATTTTGATGGATTTGGTCCAGCGCTTTTATACATTCATAACGACCTTGGGAGTTGTAATGAATAATGGAAAGTGGGAACACACAAAAAATATATTCTTTCCATCAAAATTCAACAATCTTTTAAAGCAACACCCACATGTCCTGTGTTAAAACCCACAGTGTGTTTGGTTGGAGATATGGGGCCAATTTCATAGGTGTTTAAGCACAAATATTTGCTTAAGCACAAAAAACTACTCTTGCTTAATAGGGAACGACAATCTCATGAATTTTTTTCTGGTAACCTAATTTTATCAAGCAAAGTTTTTCACGCTTAAGCAATTTTTCATGCTTAAGCAGCTCTATGAAATTGGCCCCAGATCAGATGATTAACGGTTTAGTACTATATTTACAAGAAAAATCTAAGTTTAGTAATTATTACAAAGGCAGTACGTATGTAAAATTTTGAAATTTTTTGTTTTTTTTTAAATAAATAAGAATTAATTTCTATTGAATTTCTGGCATGATATAACTTATTTTTTTATGGAATTATGTGTTTCAAATTCTCGGCTTTCTGCCTCAACTTGGACTTGGCAGTATTGTAAAATTGACAATGTAATATTGCAAGACTAAACTCGCTGAAATTGTAAAACTGACAATAGACTTCCAAAGTGTGATTTCAGTATTTGCCCGGGTATAAACTGGGTCTAAACATTCTCTGGTGATCTAAAGCATCCTTTGCTAAAGCGCAGGGAAACGGTTCAGACAGTTTAGACTCGGACAGAGCCGTATATAGAGAGAGTTGCGACAATGAGGTCCAGACTTTTGAGGGTACGGGACACCATTTTGTGTCCGTTGGCGTCACTTCTTTTTTATTTTAAGTATACAATTTGTAAATGCGGCCGCGTGCTGCATGGTGTTCTGATGCTGGCAAGATGACTGGGTGCAACTCTGATGTTTCGATTTCCAGCAAATAAAGCGAGGAGAAAAATATGGCAAGCCAGAGTCAACAGACTGAACTGGAAAGCGACCAGGAAATGCCTACCCAACCCACTTTTTCCCAATCATAGCCGTGCCATTGAATTTTTTTTTGCATTTTTGGAGGCATGTATCTCAAACATTATTACCATCATTTTAATCGACATTTGATAAAGAATGTGTACACAGCATTACACTAATGATTAAACTTGAATTTCCCCAAGATAATGCAAAAAGAACGCACGCACAATGTATACATGTCCCTCTGCTTACACAACTGCGCGTCGGACACAAAATGGCGCTCTAAACGTTCATTGTCGCAACTCTCTCTATATACGACTCTGGACCCAGTAACCTTGGCAACTCACAAAAGGTAACATGTTCACTTTAATACTCTACATGTATGGCAGAACGCATAAAACGTAACATTCAACTTAATTTTGGGTGGAAAACTTTTGAAAACGGGAACAACTAATGAAGAAACTTCAGAAAGCCTTAAAAATTCATGCATGGTTTTTGTGTTTAATGCGTGGTAAAAAAATGGTTTGCAGAATTTTTTTTTAAAGCGCATTATCAGTTGACAATTTCTCCCACTGCTATCAACATCCTGTGAAGTAAGATTTTTGGTAATTACAAATGATGTAATGGGGCTTTAAATTACGAGCAACTTCAGAAGTTTTACCAAAAAAAAAAAGTCCAATGCAGATATGGCTTTAGACGCACATTAAATCTACTGTATGAAATTTATTTCTGTACAAATTTATTTTGCATGCAGTATTGCATTTCCCATATTGTGACAAAGAATGCATATTACATGTACATACTGTACACAGACTTTGAACTGGATAGTATTTGCCCATCACAGGTCTATTTACTCCATAGAAACCTCTCTGCATTGTCACCCATGGTCACATGATGTACAATGGAAAACACAAAGCCAGGAATGTCTGTGGCAGTGTGGGGGAATCTCCATTTACTACAAAGTTTTTCCTTTTATATAAAACCACAGCTACATGTATCCTCCTGTCGGGTTCAGTGGAATATGACGCAAAAAAGATTGAGGGTGTGCTCAGGCTGCCAAACTTCATTTCAAATGAGAACATGGCCTAATTCCAGACAACATGTACACTCGACCAAAAAAGTTCTGTCACCAGTAAGACAATTTATAGATATTTATTATTAAATTGGATTTAATGTAGGAAAATAATATATCAAATTTTAGCTGAACATATCCCTCAACATCCTCTTGCAACAGTGCCCCTTTAACGCACTCCCTAACTCCTGCGTACAGTGGCCCTGTTGAAAAAGGCCCCATTTGGCGGTGGGACTAGCGACAGAAATCTTGTCGCCTCTGCTGGACCAATCAGGACGCTTCCAGTGCATTGCAGCACGATTGCAGGCATTAAAATGTAACGCGCGCAGATTGTAAACACCGTGCATGCATGTGATACATGTACTCGGTAATGCTGGCCGTTGTCCGCGTCGGCGATTGGCTGCTATTTAAAGCATACTGGGGAATCCGTTCCATTACATTCGTCAGCATGCATCCCTGTTATTAATTTGAAAAACTGCGGAGTAAATAAGGTTCGTCGTTTGAAAGTTTGGTAGGAATGGGACAGTCATAAGGAACGGAACCCAATACAATTTCTGGAAAGTATAGAAATTGTTTCTTTTCGGCATAACATGACCGAATTGATTAAATTACATCAAAATGACTCGGGCGTGAGTTGGCTCAAGACAACAGCCGGCTCGCTCCACAGATTTGCGTGTATTTCCTCAGGGTATTGTCACGTCGCTTTGCAGAGTAGAAATTCCCTGAGATCTCAGGATGATCCCTCAAAGGAATAGAGCTCAAGAGAGATCATGATGGTAAGCTTCACTGAACAGGAATGCAACGAAGGAGTGTGGGGTCCGAATGAAAAACACCAAAAAACAACGATGTCAACTTTATTGCACTCAAGCAAGGGGAGTTACAGTTCAGTATTTTGCTTCCACCATACCTAATGCAATGGCACGATTCAGATTGGACAATTTAACCATTTTGATTTGGATGTTTTTGACAAGACATTGATTAATCCAAACTCACTTAAAAATGTCCTAATTGTCTACACACAAATTGCCCAAATCACAAGTTGCATTGTTCTTTGGTGTTTTTCATTCTGACCTCACACTCCTTTGTTGCATTCCTGTTCAGTGAAGCTTGCCATCATGATCTCTCTTAAAATCTATTCCTTTGAGGGATATGTTCAGCTAAAATTTGATATATTATTTTCCTACATTAAATCCAATTTCATAATAAATATCTACAAATGTCCTACTGGTGACAGAACTTTTTTTTTTTGGTAGTGTACATGTACATAAGGATGGTCTACAAAGTCCATTTTTGGTTGAATTCAAGATGTGTGTACAATGTACACATTTGGACTCTAGGACTCTACTGCGTTCGGAAAGTTTCACAGTGGACAATTATATAATATCGGATGTCTTTGAGGGTGATATGAGAATAATTTTTATGACGAGTGCGGTACATGTATATTCTCATATCACCCGAAAAGACATCCAATATTATTATTGTTATATAAAATGAAGCTTCTATCTTCTTTGTTTTGTAAGATTTCCGGAAGATTTTTGTCTGTTTTGTGTTGAAAACATTTTCATGGTTTACAAATGCATGCGCTTTTGTTACTGTTGTACAGTATTTTTTGTTACTGTACTCTGGCGCGTGTTGCACACGCACGCAATCCATTCCCTCGATCCATGACGCGTGTGTTCGTGATTCGCCCAGCATGCACACACATAGAATCTGGGCTCTGTGCTGCACAGTAACAGAAATGCACGGTGTCCTCAAAAGCTTCATTTTATATAATAATAGACATTCTCTGAGCACCAATATACATGTAGATCTTCCCAGGACACATTCCCTGTACCTGTCGGCCATAGCTGGGATGCAGCTTTTTCCAGTGCATAGACTGTGCATTTTGTGTTGTTGTTAAATCGAACAGCGCGCATCCATGACGCGCGCAACGCGCTCTTCGCACAAACAAATGCACACTGAGCCAGCTTTGCGCGTGATTGCCACGTGCGTCGCTTTGAGAAAAAGCGGTGTGGAAGAAATTGAGTGAAACGATGCACTGAAAATCAATGAATTTTTAAAACACTTTCCGTCCAAGCTAATTCTGTGGAAGGAATTTGGCGTGAAACAATGCAGCGAAAACCACAGAATTAGCTTGGACATATTGGACGGAAAGTGTTTTCATAATTAAGTGATTTTCTGTGCAACGTTTCACTCAAAATTCCCTCCACATCGCTTTTTCTCAACGCGACGATGCGCTCGCCAAAAGCTCAACATTTTGTGAATTCACCATAACAACTAACGCGCAAGTTGTTCGAAGTGACGACACAATGAGCATCATCATATAACGCATGTAGTTCATGCACTGGCCGTGTCCCAGCTATGGCGAACATACAGGGAAGGTTTCCATGGTAATACTAAGAAAGGTCTATACTTGTACACCATCAAACGGAATACACATGCATGTAGTATTTTGAACTTGACCATGTGCATGTAGCTAACCTTGCTTATGAAATCAATATTCACTTTTATCATTGCATCCATGGTTAAGCTGCCATCTCTACTATATTTTGCTGGTACATGGGATATGCTGTACGTACACGAGTAATGACACAATCGATATTCTTACAGTTTACCGAGCGCCCTTGTGTTATTGACAACTCATGTGCATGGTTTTGTGTCATGTGTACTAGTAGGAGTTTTGTATTATATTTATATAATATTGGATGGTTTTGAGGGTGATATGAGAATATACTGCACAATCATGAAAATACTGAACAAGCCGAAGGCAAGTTCGGTATTTTCATGACAAGTGCGGTATATTCTCATATCACCCGAAAAGACATCCAATATTATTATTGTTATATAAAATTAAGCTTATACCTTCTTTGTTTTGTATGATTTCTGCAAGATTTTTGTCTGTTTGGTGTTGAAAACTTCAGTGCATTTGCAACGTTTACAACTGCATGCGCTTTTGTTACTGTTGTACAGTATTTTTTGTTACTGTACTCGAGCGCGTTGCGCACACACGCAATCATTCACTCGATGCATGATGCGCGCGTACGCGTCTGCTTTGGTGCGCCCAGCGTGGACGCACATCGGATTGGGGCTCTGTGCTGCACAGTATCAGAAACGCACATTATCCGCAAAAGCTTCATTTTATATAATAATAGACCACATCGAACAGCTGCCATGACCCTGTAGGGCAGTTTCTTGTTGCTTGAATACATGTACATGCACTATAGGTGCTGCCATTTTGTCCAAATACTGAGCAAAGAATGTTTTTGCGTACAACTTTTTCGTGTATTGCCATAGGAATGCACAGAGGACTTGTACGCAAAGATTTTATTCCTTGCCCAGTATTCGACAAAATATCAGCGCCCATAGTGCGACGCATCGCTAAAATTGTCATTATTTGTGAAATTTGTATCCGCTTTTCAGTGGGTAATATTTCTTGTTCTTTGCATTGAAATACATGTAATTTATGAGTTGTACCGTACTTGTTGAGCACAAGGTATTTTGTTTCTTGGGTATACATGTAAAATTTTCCCCTTCCCAATATATCATTTCGGGTGGTGATAATGATTGCACTGGACAGTTGGAACCACTTCTATCTTTTACCAGTATTTGAGTGAAAATGTTTTCTTGGGTCAAGTGGTTAATTAAAATTTTGGGACATTGCAAATCCTGCAGCCGATTTCATGAAAAAGTGCATAGCTTGCGCAACTTTTGAAAGTGACATAAGCCACATAGGCTTTTGTGTAATTATCACAGGAATGTTGCGCAGCTTATCCAATAAAAAGTTGCGCAAGCAGGCTTACGCAGTGCGTAAGGATTCGTGAAATCAGCTGCTGTATATTGGCTTTAATACGTAAATGTAAGTGTAATTTTTGAAAGCGACTATCACCAAAACCTGGCAGCTCATGGAAACATTTTAAAGGTTCACTTCCTCCATGAATGCATAAAAAAATTGCTACTTCACGTTTGATCGTCTTGTACATTGTGCAAATGAAATGAGAGCAAGTAGGGTGACGACATGTAAAACCTCTGTTGTATACACCAATCCGGTAATAAGGTCTTCTTCCCTGTATATCCGCCATAGCTGGGGGGCTTCCACTGAATGAACTGTATGTTTATGTTGTTGCTGAAGCTGCATTTGTTTACTTCGAACAAGTTGCGCGTCTTTGTAGGGTTGTGTGCGCGCGAAGGCGGGCGCGTCGCGTGTACGCAAAGGCGGGCGTGTCGCGTATACGCGAAGGAGGCTCATTCGTGCATGTAATGTTCTAACAGCAACACAAAACGCACAGCCCATGCAGTGGCACCCCCCAGCTATGGCGGATATGCAAGGAGGAGATATTAGTTACCGGATTGGTGTATAATGGGTTAATGTGTGAAGAGGCTATTTGAAGGATGCAGCTTTTATCATAAGCCCACTCACAGGAAGCAATTCAATGCACAATGATTTCCTGTTGAATAATAATGACCCGTTATACATGTAGTGCCTAATCACCATTGAAATGAAACAACCAAATATTGTCCTTTTTATAATTGGAACTAGAGACCCTGACACACCAGGCAGATGGTCTAGATACCAGCTGAGCTATGAGGCACAGCGGAATACCAGGGTTGTAGTGGAGTCCATCACAACTTAGTCTATCACAAGTCCAGTAACAAGAAGCAGAGGATGAACGCGCACAAAAGAATGCCTTTGTTGGAGTTCATTTGAATAGATTGTGACTTGAATTAAGACTTAGGGACTTGTGGAGGCCTGTGAGGACTTATGATGGACTCGACTACAACCCCAAAATGTTACATGCGCAACTGAGCAAAGTAATCGTGTAACACCGATAGCAAGTTTTACCAGGCTAAGGATTTGTGCGGATGCACAGAAGAAATGCCACAATGAAATGTTTTCAAATTTACAAAACTAACGTGAACATTGGCTTTACATGTAGTCAGTTAGCTTTGCCAACGGACAAGTTTTCAATCCAACTCGGGAAAGTTTTAATTGGCTCTAAAATGTAATCAGCGTTCGCCCTTAACTTTTTTTTCCCAACTGGCTAACAGGGCCAGTTGTATTAAATCTTCACTGGCCCGTCGGCATTTTAAGTGGCCCGGTTTAATACTGTTAAAATTTCTGGTTCTTTTTAAACACAGTCGACCATTAATGTTTGCAAAAACCACATTTAAGTGAATAAATTAGGAAAATTTTGTAGTCATAAGGTTCTCCCCATTAAAAGTTTGAAAATGTGTGGTACATTTTAGAGCTTTCTGGTGAATTTTAGAGCTATTCTGGAGTCTTGAAAGGCTTTTTTAAAATAAATTCTCAAGGATGCATGTTTTTGTGCACATTAACCCCTTCGGGACAGGGAACTGCATTTGCAGTTTTAAGTGTGATAAGTGTACTCTTGGGGGCAGTTATACAGAATTAGCCCATAGTACTACCTAGGCAGAGCTGGTCTATGACCGTGTTTACACTTGATCCCGAGCTCGGGATCGAACACCGAGCTCGGGATCAGCCCCGGATCACAAATAGGTGTAAACGCTCTCGGAACCAAACTGGCCCCGGATCAGACCCCGAGATTTTGGTCTCGCGATGGCGGAGGGTTCGATCCCGAGCTCGGGATCAGTTTGCGGTTAGCTGGGCAATAAATCTTCCCCACATCCTGCTGCGGGCTAAAGCGCGCGAAAATTCCACGGGAGCCCGCGCTCGTATTATGTACACGTGTACACGTAGTACATATACACGCACACATGCAGCGCAGCTGGGTACCACTGGTTCCATGCATTGCAGGCATATATGCCTGGACAAAATGCATGATACCCCGACGCGACTCATGTGATGCAACGCTGAGAATCTCGATCGCTGGTGTCCGTTACGAAAACACAACGTACTACAAACGTAATTGGTATCCTGCATTCAGCAATCTCTTTTGCGTGTCCGATACAAACTTCACACGTTGAGAAAAAGTGTTTCTGTATTTCCTCTACTTTCTGCAACTTCTCTACTTTCTGCAACTATCTAGCGACACTTTGTCATTATCATACAGCTTAGTTTTTAGTTGTTATATCAAGGATTTCGGAGTGTCATTCAACGATTTCTGACATAGCATAAGTTGACATTATTTCGTCGTGAAGAGAAGTTGACGAAGACGAAGTAGCCGAGTCGAGTTGTCTTTGTGTAAAAAGATGGCAAACGAAGTTCTCGGGCGCTCGTGGAGCAACGACAAACTGGCGAAGTTTTTGGACATTTGGGCCAGCGCAGAAATAATGGCTAAACTGGACGGAACATCTCGGAATTCTGCTGCGTTAGCTTGACCTTTGACTGCAACTTCTGGCTCCGCGCTCGGGATCAACAACAGATATAAACGCGGCACTCGAGACCATTGCGGTTAACCTCAACACATTCTTATCAGGGGGTCAATCTTGATCCCGAGCTCGGGACCAGTGTAAACACGGTCTATTTCAACCTGTTGGCTTGGGGTCAAGTCAGTTTTTGGTTTTTGACATGTGACTTGACTCTGGAGAAAATGACTTGTTACTGGACTTGGGAAATAAGATTGATTTACGACTTAAATAAAAACTAGTCATCAAGTCTCCAGCCCCAGAGACATATATGTATACTGCAAGTGCAGTCTCTCACTCCAGTGGAATAAATTGGAACCGGCCTGGGAGTCTGAAGAAAGATCAAAGTTATTTCATCACTCCTTTAAATTTAGTACTGTTTTATTTCAACTGGACAGCCGGACCATTTGGGAAGGCTGTCCCGCTGGCCCGAGACCATTTCAACTGTCATTTGGCCAACGGACCAGTGCTAATTCGAACACTGGTAATCAAAATTTGGTCCTTAAAGGCAAAGGCTCGTCGGCAATGCGCGCGCCAAATTAGGAGTGCGTGTGGTCTAGTGGGTATGAAGCGGGACTCCCAATCAGAGTTTGGGGGTTCGAGCCCCACTTCGACCAACATGTCTGTGTCCCTGGGCAAGGCACTTAATCCCATTTGCCTCGTCAACCCAAGTGATATATGGGAAGCCGTTATGGGGAATGCCACAATCTAACTGCTGATAGGGTTGTGCGCCTTGGCCGGGTTGAAGCGAAATGGTTCTGGTGATTTCCTGATGGCAGCGGTAATAATGGCAACAGCCGCCTCGGAATATGTCTACATAGATAGATGGCGCTTTACAAATGCTTGTGTTATTATTATGAAATACGCAGCTCCGTAGCAAAGGCGTGGAGCTGCGTATTTCGTGGCATGAATTTGCCGCGCACGCATTGCTGACGAGTGTGCCTTTAATGGTGTAAAAGAACATACTGTGCAGAGTTGAACTTTTTAAAGAAATTCCTTGAACTTTTAATGCAGATTTAATGTAGGACAAGAATCTCGGATCATCAAGAATAAATAATTGTGATTAATAAATAATTTGTTCATTGTTATATGCATAATGTATACATTAACAATGCTCTTAATCATAACAAGGAAAAATCCTGGGTGTCCCTGCATGGTAATACATTCGACCAAAAAAGTTCTGTCACCAGTAAGACATTTGTAGATATTTATTATGAAAATAAAATAAATTTTAGCTGAACATATCACTCAAAGGAATAGAGCTCAACGAAGTCCATGATTCATAGCTTCACGGAACAGTAATGCTACAAAGGAGTGTGGGGTCAGAATGAAAAACACCAATGTCAACTTTATTGCACTCAAGCAAAGGAATTACAGTTCAGTATTTTGCTTCCACCATACCTAATGCAATGGCACGATTCAGATTGGACAATTTAACCATTTGGATGTTTTTGACAAGACCTTGATAAATCCAAACTCACTTTAAAATTTCCTAATTGTCTACACACAAATTTCCCAAATCACATTGTTCTTTGGCGTTTTTCATTCTGACCTCGCACTCCTTTGTTGCATTCCTGTTCAGTTAAGCTTGCCATCATGATCTCTCTCTTGAGCTCTATTCCTTTGATATATTATTTTACTACATTAAATCCAATTTCATAATAAATATCTACAAATGTCTTACTGGTGACAGAACTTTTTTGGTCAAGTTTATGTGTATCATTAGACAATTGTGAACTGCATGACGGACACCTTGTCACAGGAATAGGTGAAAACAGTCATTTGAAGAAAATAAAATCCCAAAACACAACATACATCCCTAACTTATTGCAACCAAGTAGAGTATTTCAAACCCTGCAAGCAAAAGCTGGTTATTTTGGGTCCTTGCACCTGTGAATCTATCCCATAATGAACATGGATCTCCTCTAAAGGTCACCTGCTGTCTGGTAGTTGAGCACTCATCACCTCCAGTTGGTTTTGCTTGGGTGTTTGTGTTGGCACTACTGATTTATGTAGTACATGTACAGTGCTGTTGATTGTCTGTAATTAGGTGTGGTTCCTTAAAAGAATGAACAGTACATTGAAAATGAAAGTTGACACAAGAAAGTCACCATAACATGGTCAAAATAAAATTGAAAAGGCTGCATGACAAGGTAAAATATTAAGTCGGTAAAATATTGCTGCATTAGCACTGCTGTGTTGATTTCTATTAGGGGTCCAAAATGTTTGGTGTTCAAAAATCACCACTTATGACCACAAATTCTCAGTAATGGACTGTGGCTAGTGATTATAGGGGGCAGCATAATTTTGTTTTCCCGATTCCTGAAAAATATTCACAACAAAATACCATAAGGGCTTATAATTTGTTTCATGGCATTGGATAGGAGTCGTCTCGGGTTACCTACCCCAATGAAAATTGGCTGTAGAATGAGTTTGCATTAACATTGGTGCCATATCTACATGTACACACAAACATTAAATTTGAGTAGCATTTGTTTAAATAAAAATTATTATTTTCTACTAGGAAACCACTTTTAATCATTAAAAACACTTTTAGGACCGTAATTTTGTACATGAACCTTGGAAATGGTTTCTACAGATTGAAACATGTACCCCGAGTATAATCAGTTGTACACGTATTTATGGCAAAATTGCCATATAGACGCAGAATGTCTCGTTGTGACCTGGAAACCATGTAAAAATGCTAGTTTCACGATGAAAAACAAATTGAGTAAACACATGATTTTAAATTTGTCCCATTTATAAATTGAACACATCAAAAATAACAGCTAAAGGCAGTACTATACACGTGTAGTTCATGCACAATCCCAAGAGATTTATAAGGTCCTGCAGCAGGCAGGACAGATTAACGGATGAAAAATTAGGGAGGTTTAGATTCACATAAAACATGAAATGCTTACGGTTTCAGCTTTAACTATGTTTTATCATCAACTTGAGATGACGAAGAAGGAGATTAGTTTTAACAACGGGAGAAAAATTCCTAGAGAAATCTCCTGAATGAAAACCCACGTGGTCAAGTAGGGACTGCAAACCCAATCCACATACACACCCCAGAATCGAACCTGGGACAACAGAGGAGGTGAAAGACCCACTACGCCAAACTGAACTGACTGAGATACCTTATTACCTCCTTATATACAGACTTAGTCAGCTTTCTCCACTGCTGGGGAATTCCAAGCTTGCCAGTATACAAAGTTAAAAGAATGTATTTTGTAAAAGTAATTGTGTAGGATATCCAGATGCAATGTACATGTAGTCACCATAAACAAACAGTTGTTCTTTGGAATCCCGGCAAGGAAAAATTGTAAGGAGTGACATGCTCCTTGCAAAACTATTGGTACATGTATGTATTTATAGAATTTTACAAATCTGCAGGGTCTAATCGCATGCAAAAACCTTGGGAGTGTAGCAGGTGATTATATTGTTCTCTTCCTTCTTCTGGAGGACAAATATGGAAAGTTAGTGACCTGTAACAACATCAAACTGATCTATTGGTGCACTTGCTATAGACCGTATCGAATAGCCACCATTTTGTGGGGCAATTTCTTTGTTCCTGCATGGTTGCACATATTGTGCTTTAATTGTTGAACGGTTAAAGAAACAAAAGGTGCCCCATGAAATGGCGGCTATTCGATATGGTCTATATGCTGCAAGATATGAGACCGAGTGACTCTGCCCCTATACCTAAGACCTCAACATACTCTTCCCTTTTGTTAACGTACGACTCCACCCCCCTCCCCCGCCCCACCCTCCCACACCCCCGCACCCACCCCCCCACACCCCACCCCCCACACCCAAAAACAAAAACCTGAAAGGAAATTCCTTGAATGTTTTACACAATAGGGAAACAATGGAAGGGGAGTCACTGGGTCTCATAGCTTGCACCAAATGGCACTTCCACTATACCCAGCATATGTAACACCCCTATACATGTACCTCAACACACTCTTCCTTTTTTGTTAACGCACCAACACCCCCTAAAAACTGAAAGGAATTCCTTGAAAATTCCTTGGATGTTTGAAACACAATGGGGGAACAATGGTAGGGGAGATGCCCTTCTGCCACATATCGCGCTGCATATGACTGCCACACCTCTCATATTGTAATTAGCAGTCTTATTTGTACCATACCAAAGTACTCTTTTATCACCTGGGGCATTTCTTGGCACCATGCCAACTGTACATGTAGTTGTTTAGCAGGTAATACATGATCATTACCGAGTTATGTTAGGAATGTGCAGTGATAATGACAAGGCATGTTGATTTCTCCCACTAAATGAGCCCTTAAGACTTGTAGCCATGCTATTGCATTCCTTAACCACTTGCTTGCATGAATGGGAGAATTTCAGATCATTGAGCACTCGGTGGACAGACACTAGAATAAAGCTTTTAATTTTCACCAAAAAATGCATTAGTAACAGAGGAATGGTGCCTAAAACATTCTTGAGGGCTTTTTTTTTTTACTGGTGCAAGGGGATTGCTCCATCCATTGTGTCTCAAACATCCAAGGATTTTTAAAGAAATTCTTTTCAGGTTGTGTTGGGTATTATATGGTTTTCTTTTTTTACCTTGGACAAATGTCGAGGTCGATTCAGGCTTGAAAACATGTGACATTTTGGTTGCATAACCATGCAACACTGCTGTTTTTTTTAAAGGAAAACCTGAGTACATGTACATTGTACTACATGTTCAGTATGTCACTCATCATACTTGTACATGTACCTACAGGCCCTACATTGTATACATGCATGTACATCACAGAGCTGTTATAGCTTTACATAAATAGCAAAAAGTATGCTTTGTAAAAATGGGTTACCAGTAGGCCTGTGCATTTTTGAATAATTTACTAATCGAAAAATCGGTTTCTTTTTCGATCGAATATTCAATATTCGAGTGTGAATTTTTTCCTAAGATTTTGACAAAAAGGTTTGCCGTGAAATTAATTGATTTTGGCGCAACTGAACTCACAGCTCGCATCTATACAGCAAGCCTTATTATTGCCGAATTTGCTGCCTCAAAAAATAATATGTGCTCAAACTATAGACTTCATGTTGTAACTTGCATCTAGCAGTCTCTCGCCCGTAGATGTATTTGCAGAAATTATCGTCGGCCCTTGTACACTGGACTCCTGGTTGGATGCAAATATGACGTCAAAGCAGCAATTTCGGCAAAGGAAATTTTTTATTTTGTTTTTTTTACTTCTTCATAGCTGAAAGACATGCTTGGTTTGGAGTTGTAAAAGGACATACGGAATTTTTATTCGGTAAAATGCAATTTGAATATTCGATGGACAACCAAATATTCGATTCGTTGGGTACAGCCTTACCGGTAGTTATACATGTACCAGCCAAAATCGTATGTGATGTGTATTATGGTTGGCTGGTATTTTTCTTTGTCAAATTTCTGTGCTTAACAGCTTTGTTAAATTTGTCCCTTGTGTGCTAGAGGTCTTGTTTTTGAATCCTGAAGATTTCATACTGGAAACTACTGAATCTTGTGTTAGCCTTGAAATTGGTTTTGACCCTTGTATTTTTTTGTTCGATTTAATTTTTAAAAAATATTATTATGTTTTTTGGTGGGGGTGGAGCACAGGGGAAGAGATTTAAACAAGATGCCGTTAGGTCTGCAGCTGAAATCCCAAGAAAAAGGAGAGATTACCAGACCCTAAATAGAGGTAGACCTGTTGACAGGTGGTTGATAGGGGGAATTCCTCAGGATTACCAATATCCGAATTAAAGACCCCAATTTTATCAATGTCAAAATTATCATGGGAACTACTAACACTGTACTTGTTGACACTTGGGTAAAAGCTTCTGTGCTTAGGTTTCTACCTAACACATGTAAATAAAAAAACGGGCCTTCCAAGTTCGCACATAAATTTGACGTTCGCCAAGTTTCTTCACAAATTACCTTCTTTTTATTTCATTTCAAAGTGCTGGTAGGGTAGTTCAAGAATTTGTGTTGTAAAAAAGACATTAAAGTTAATCCTTAATTATCCCTTATTGTCATAGTCACTTGATTATGTTAATTTCAAAAAGGCTATAGCATTTCAGACCAAACCATTTAAGGGGAAGTTTTCTACCACATTATGTTTATATTAAGTTATGTGAAAATCTGTGAACATTTCTGATTTTCGAGATTCCCAATAGTTACTTTTAGTAGGCTAAAAGTGAATTTTTGACGTTTACATGTGGACGGAATGATTTTAGCTGATTAGCTATTTTGTCCCGGTCGCCATTTTGTAAATTGCTACATGTCCTTTCTCGTTAAAAAGCACGTGTCTGAAATCTCACCTTACAGTCCAAATCAAACATTGAAAAAATACCATGGAGGTCCTTGAAATCTCAAGAATTATGGGCAGTGGTCGGTTTTTCCCGATGAAGCTTTTAAACGGCAAAAAACTCGTCCAACGTAATTTTCTTTAAATTTTCTCCGTAATCCTGACTGCTTAACATGTTTCGTCAAGGAACATACGTCATAATGCTGACAAAATAGCTAATCAGCTAAAAGTGAATCATTCCGTCCACATGTAAACGTCAACAATTCACTGTAGCCTTCTACATGTAAAAGTACCCAATAGTGAGCAGGGGCTTTAATCCCATTGCACACATATTTCATTTAATTGTGTGATTTCATGGCCTAATGCCATGTCAAACACCAGATCGCTCTGTGTCAGGCTTCACTGTATACCATTTCATCAACATGTAGTATATTTTCCCCCTAAACAAAAGTGCAAATTCTTGTTGTACCACCCCCAGCATAGAGCATGGCCCACAGCGTGACGTTGAATGTGATTGATAAATTGGTTCTAACATAAATTCAGACCTTTGCAGTAAGGCTGTCATCAGTAGGGCCTTTCACACTACAAATCACTTTCGGCGATTACATCCATCAATAGGACCATATCGAATAGCGGCCATCTTGTAGGGCAACTTTTGACATTTAAATTGGTGAACAATGTAAGCACAAAATGTGCAACCATGTCTTCAAGGAACTAAAGCCAGGTCCGCATTGGACTTATTTTTTAGGAGGTTTTACCGATACGATGTTAAAATGACAAATGGCTAAATTTTACTGCTGTCCGCATTTGGACTTTTTCGACACGGAAACATTTTACCGATACCGTGGGAGAGCATGTGCAGTGTTCCTTCGCAGTATGACCTTCACGGCCCGGACGTACGCTTCCAGAGCGCTTTTACCGACTCCACGTGTCCACATTGGACTAATATCGTCTCGAAAAAAGTTACCTGGAAAAGTAACCGCTGGACTCAGAGAAATATCCTAGGGTGTCCGCACTGGACGAGGTGTTTCAAAATGACTTATTCTAAATTTTACCTTTTCGTTCTCAGTCGGTTGCATACGTATGCACTGTAAGACTCGCGTCGTACTGGTTGCGCGCGTGACCAGTCCAGCCCAGCCCACATGCACAGTGTAACCTACACACACAAAGTGTGCGAAGCCTGAATCATGCAGACTGTACACAGCGCCCGTTTCGGACCGCCCAGATGCGAACCAACTAAGTAAATCGTTTGGAAACGATCTACATGTAAATGGATTATTTTCTGGTAAAATTATATCATCTCGGGCGGAAACATTTCATTGGATAGTTGCTACCAATTCAGTCTTTATTTTGGTAAGCAAAATTCTGTTCAATTAGTTGATTAAAATGTTACGATATTTGGGCATTCCAACTTTTTCTTCTGCTACAATGTATATGTACCGGTACATGTACGTACCTTATGAAAATTTGAATTTAACTTCAAATTATTTCTGCAGAAATTAATGCAAAAGTTATTTCTCTGTGAGTCCTCCAATGTATTGGACTTCATTTTGTAATTTACTGCACAACCACAGTGGTTGAAAAATTAAAAATAAACCAATTCCTATGGGAGCACCACTTCACTTTTTTTTAGTATGCATGCAGATTTGAGAGTATAACTGAAGGTGACATTTTAAGTTGTGTTTCACCACTTTCAACACATGTTTTGATTTTCAAGACGATTGTTTTGGGGGTCAGTGATATTTGGCAGGTGACATGACCCACATTGGAATGTAGGAATTTGGTTGCAGTGAGCATGGAGTGAGTCTTGGTTATATTTAATTCAGTGCCACTGTAGAAAGTCAGTCAGTAGTGTGTGTAGTGCCAGTGGTAGACATTTTGTTTCTGGTATTTTCTTGTGGTACACGTAACATACTGTATTGGACAGTAACTTGCATATTTGCCGAAGACAACATGACTACATTGATCTGGACTTAAGGTAGGATTTCTCATGCGGTTTTTAACTCGAGTCCAAGGTGACCATGCATGTGAGTTTTCTGAAAGATTGTATTTTTTTGTACACATGTACACGTGACATAGGATATTTTTGTGTACACTCTGTGTAATGTATTAGGAATAGTGGTTAGAGGTGCTAAAGTAAAAGCCTATTATCTTTGTAAATGCCTATTGTTTGGAAGTTTTTGTTCCTGGAAAACCTCCCCATGCAAATTGGCTGCTTGTGGTTTTGTGGTTCATTAGCAGTAACAAAATACAGGTACATGTATCTCTATGTAAGTTTACATCATACATGTACTTGTGAAATAAGTAATACTAATAATAGGCCTATATTTTGCTATAAATGAAACAGGTGAAACTGAAACCTGATGTGTATGACAAAAGCTATGTGTACTGTTGGTTTTAGCTATTCTGGGGCAAAACAACTTCCAAATACGATTTATACATACCGGTATTACTGCATGCACTTTCAGACGGCCAGTTATAATCAATAATAACTTAACATCGATTGTAGAAATATTTTCCCTCAACAACGGTCGTCCTCATGGTCTCCTAAAGAGAGTTTTGGATTGTCATGTGGATTGTGCATGCGTCAAGTCGTCTCTCTCATCCACTGCCACAATTGAGGATGCGGTGACTGTGGTTTGGGCATCCTTGATTGTAGGGATGGGAATTTACGGTTAATTCAGAAAGTGTCGGTTAACCGGTTAACTGTTCGGTCAACACTAAAGATTGTTGTTGGTGTTTATAGATGCAAAATACACCTACATGTAGGCCCTAAAATAATAATTGAACCTTTATCTAATCAAAATTTCGGACCCCATGCGCGGGCACATGTTTTATTTCCATTAAAAGTAATTGTTTGGAACGCGTGCACGTGTGCGTAGCACATTTGTGTTCGAACGTAACCCCCCGATAGGCGCGGGCCAATAGACAGTGCCCTCATGCGCTCAGGAATACGGTCTATGGTGGGGTTCAACCCTACCCAAAAGGTGATTTGAAAAAGGCGAATCAGACCTGGGCCTTATCCGCCTTTTAAAAACCACCTTTGTGTTTACACTTTGTGCCTACCCGGCTTCACCTTGACTATTTGGAAAGTGCGGTGTTCAGTTTGAGTGTACCGGTACATAGGGTTGGGTCAATTTTAATAATTTACCAGGGTAGAAATTTAGTTACCGAAGGGGCACTGCCATTTTTGTGTTTAGAAAGGGCACTTCCATTGGAAAATCAAAATGTCTATGGGAGAATTGCAAAAGGCACCAAGGCCAAGAGCAGGGCAACGGAGGCAATGGCCTCCGTGGCCTCAGTGAATTTCCCACACTGATTTACTATTCGAAAATTCTAGCCAAGTGTTCGATCGAATATCGAAGTATTCGTTTAGCCTGATTTAGTCATGATTTATTACCACTGTAGGTGGATTACATGTATACCGTAGAGTTAATTTTAATGCAGTATGATCCAGGGCTGCCAACATTGAGTAAAAGTTCAGAGTGAGATTTTGTGAGTGAGTGCGCGGGGCTGAGGGACAATCGCGACCGAGGGAAGGATGGAGGGTGTGGGAGGGGGGTTTCGACGATACAGAGCTTTTGCATTTTTTAGGTAGAAATGGTCCAATCTGGCGCATAAAAGTGCCTCTGGCATAGATATTTTTATCCCTCTAGTTCCATTAGTTCAGTCTCAATCCCAAAGGTTTTCATTCACCAAAACCCAATTCCATTTTCAGCTCAGGTGAATCTTCTTGAAGGTGAAAGTGTTATGGGTAAGAATTGAGATATTCAGTTGACCATTAGATTTTCTCACCTAAAATGTCTTTCACTTTTATCAGTGCACTGAGTGCAGATTTAATAGGAAACACCAAATTTACGTGAACTTTCTTTTTTTTTGACTTAAAAAATACTTATTTTCAGCAGGGATATATCGTCAAAATATACACAAAAACTTTTCTCAACTCTTTTTGTTTGCCCACTACTTTTCCGACGATGTCCACTTACACCTCAAATGTTTCCTTTGCAATTGAATTAATCCCTGCCGTAATCATTGCAATGCACAACGGAATATTTTTTGCGATGAAAATAAATGACAACTCCATAGATCCAGCGCGCGATGCATATGGACGATGGCATTCACCTTTCTTCCGTTCGGATTGATGACTAATAAAAATGAGTTGGGTACCCATACTCCCTTCCAGAGAAGCTATACTGATTGCGCGAAAAGAAAAGCACCCGACCACATGATCAGCTGGAGCTGTCAACAGAGGGCGCCCTTACTTGCATCAATACCAGTGGATGCGATTACCGAAAAAGATCGATCGTCGTTACTTTTTTTTTTGAGAGGGTAATTTTTCAAGCGTGAGAAAATGTCATGCGTGCGTGAGAGCGTGAGGATGAAGTCAAATGCGTGAGTCTCACGCTCAATGCGTGAGTGTTGGCAGCCCTGTATGATCAACCTACATGTACTTGTACATGTAGACTGCATGCAAAAATTAAGTCAGTAGCATGTATACATGTACATTTGGAGCATCATTGTTAGAGAAACTTAAATAAAATCACACTCTCCCAATTTACTGATCAACTTATTACTCATCAACCTTTTGGAATATCCGAATATGAAAATCATTATTCGACTATTTGGTTTTTGATCGAATATTCAAATTTTGGGCCCTTTAAACAAAGCCACATTTAATTTTGTTTCTGTCTGGTAACCATCAAGTCACCAAGGGTGGCTCCTCTTATAAGTGGCAGATCATGTGATTGGAGGTGTTAGCCAGTCTGTTTGTTTATCTGTTGGGTGCTTTGCTTCCTGGCTAGGGGGTCTCAGTTAGTCATCTCACCTAAAGAGGTGATTGTATCCATGGTAACGGCTGTTATTAAAAATGAAGCGTATGTCAGTGTTAGATTATGGGTATTCAGGTATGTGACCTTTGACATCACTACACATAAAGAATCAAAACATTGAGTTTTTGGTTCTGTTGTGCACATGTACTGCACATCATGCATTCCATACTATCCACAACAAATGGGATGTGAACTTGACCCAAGTCTCTTTTTGTTTTTTTCTCAGTTTCAAAAGGAACAACTTCTAAAGCTATGTCCGCAATGGACTAATTTTTGTAAAGTTTCCGCGGGTCACTGTTAACATTCCATCGTGGTAATTCTTCTGTGCCTCTGCACATGGATTTATTTTCGACCCAAAGAATGTCCTCCGCCACGTAAAACCTCGATGAAACATGTTTATTTATTTATTTATTTATTTATTTATTTACCACATCCAACAGCGGAGGGACCGCCAATTACAGGAATGGGAGCAAGTGTGGTTGAGTGCCTTGCTCAAGGGCACAGGTGCCACAACCCGTCGCGGCCCGGAATCGAACCTACATTCTAGTACTAGCACAGGAACTTAAGTTTGACGCACTAGACCGCTCGGCCATAACACCCTATCATCATGTCACCTTATCATTCAGGTCCACACAAGTTACATGACCACAACGTGTGTTTTATTGGTTTTACATTACAATGCCCGCACGGGACTTTCCAGCGGTGTAAAATCTACAATGTAATTCGTCCGCGATCCAGCGTAAAAATCACAATCGGCAGTCGACACTTTACAATTTTGGGTGTTTGGGGCCATCCATAAAGTACGTACACACGGAGGGGGGGAGGGGAGTTGGAGCCAATGCGTACACCTAAAGTTAAAGCATATGGGTGACATCACGAAATATGCATACCGGTACATGGGGAGGGGTGGGGGAGAAGGGGGTTTCTAGTCGGCATTTTGTGCGTACGTATTTTATGTACGGCCTCTTTTCCGGCCGTTCGCATTGGACTAAATTTTTTAAAATTTACGGAGATCTCCGTAGGTTTTACTAAAATTAGTCGAAACGGCTTAAGCTTTAAAATGGACACATTTCACTTTTCAGCTCATTGGTCTAGAAGTTCTGTGAGAATCCATGGATACAAGTTTGCAATATGGGTACATGCACTCCCAAAGTACATAAAGATACATGTGCACGTACATGTACAGATGTATTTTTGCAAAAATGTCCCATGATTGGGTACATGTAAGATTTGTTGAGATTAATACCCGCATCTGTTTTAATTTTATAGACAGTCTCAAGTAATTTCAACAGATCTTACCTAATCGTGGAAAATTTGCAGCAAAAATCACAGAGTGTGACGAGCTGGCTTAATTATTGAAAAAAAATTCCCCCATAATTGTTTTCCCGAGAAAAGAGAAAGAAATACATGTATGTATTCTTCTTTCTGTCATTTGCAGTGTGCTGTACATAAGGAAAACTGAATTGAAGAGTTGCTAATGACTGGACTTTAAACTTGACTTTTGTCAATTTTTCCCCGTACAATTCCCCAGACGGTTTGCGTCATGGTTATTATAAATTACTGGAGGTACATGTACATTTTGCATAAAAGATATTTTGCCCATACTAGAAGGCGTCTGTGCATACCGTAACTTGTCAGAAAATGTCAAAATGCCCAAATTCAAAACTTTTTCTTTTTTCCATCCTGGTATATGTACTATACACCACATTTCATTGCACTTGCAGACACTATTTACGGTATATAACGATTTTTTGAAATGAGGTGCAATTTGCCTAAATGCATTATTAAAGGTTGTAGTATTTTTTTCTTATTGTGACAAACACTGACTTTTGGGTGAAACTACCGGGTAAATCACAGTTGTCAAAATGTGAAATAATGTACATGTATGATGGGGGTATCATGTATGGACCTTTAACACAGTGCGTCCATCTTTGTCTTGTTCTCCACAGTACATGTATGTGTCGGGTACAATCAGTGCAACTGCGTGGTAGCGCATGTACATGTACCGTATGTGTAATCTACTGTTGAGAATCACTGTCTATGGTGCACACTCTCTTGATCGCGCAACGCCTGTGCCATTGTGATGCACACAATGAACAATTTCAACACGGGACCAAACTATTTTTTTCTGCAAGCCTCGCTTTGGTTACGTTCATTTTAATAGGAGAAAATGGAAGATGTCCGCACCGTGATTGTACATAAGTGTACAAATGCATTTCCGACGAGACCAAATCTTAGCACCTACAGTGTGTGTACATGTTGTACCCGATTCAACTCTCCTTTTTGGAAATTGCGGAGTTTGATTCAGCAAAGGCGAATTGAGTGTAAACGAGCCTTTAAATACATTGTACATGTAAGGCCATAGTTCAAGAGCGTCTGTTTCCTTAATAAATTACTTCACAGCTTTTATTACCATCAACCCTGTTCAGACCCTGTGCCTTTCCATGCTCTGTGCACACACCCACACAGTGATGAATTGGATGATGAATCGCCTCAGTGATAGGGGCGGAAGGTGACTTTGGCTTTGACAAAGACTGATGAGGTCTGGTGGAGCTGGACTCATTCTTGGATCATGGTCTTATGCTAGAATTACAGACATCAATCCATTTTCAGTGAATTTCGTTGGACCCACAACATTACTAAATCTTAAGAGTCGGTGATTTTTTTATTTCAGACAAAAGAAAATTCAATTTTTGAAATCCTAAATTTTGTATCAAGTGATGGAATTTCCTTTTTGTGAAACATATTAATTACCAAAAACTGTCATTTAATTACCCTGAACACACAAATGAAGCACCATGTACCAAGAGAAAGGTTGGGATATTGGAGTAAAATCTGAGGGAGTACATACCACTGTGCCTCATAACTCAGCTGACAGAGCATCTGCCTGGTATGTCACTGTCAGAGCTCTTGGGGAAAACCTGATGCAGTATGGTACACTGTGCCTCATAGCTCAGCTGGCAGAGCATCTGCCCGGTGTTTCAGAAGTCTTAAGGAAACCTGACGGAGATTACCACTGTGCCTTATAGCTCAGCTGACGGCATCTGCCCGGTGTGTCAGAGATCTTGGGGGAAACCTGAAGGAGTATACCACTGTGCCTCATAACTCAGCTGACAGAGCATCTGCCTGGTATGTCACTGTCGGAGCTCTTGGGGAAAACCTGATGCAGTATAGTACACTGTGCCTCATAGCTCAGCTGGCAGAGCATCTGCCCGGTGTTTCAGAAGTCGGAAACCTGATGGAGATTACCACTGTGCCTTATAGCTCAGCTGACAGCATCTGCCCGGTGTGTCAGAGGTCTTGGGGGAAACCTGAAGGAGTATATACGGTACCACTGTGCCTCATACTCGGCTGGCAGAGCTTCTGCCTGGTGTGTCGGAGGTCTTGGGGGAAACCTGAAGGAGTATATACGGTACCACTGTGCCTCATACTCGGCTGGCAGAGCTTCTGCCTGGTGTGTCGGAGGTCTTGGGGGAAACCTGAAGGAGTATATACGGTACCACTGTGCCTCATACTCGGCTGGCAGAGCTTCTGCCTGGTGTGTCGGAGGTCTTGGGGGAAACCTGAAGGAGTATATACGGTACCACTGTGCCTCATACTCGGCTGGCAGAGCTTCTGCCTGGTGTGTCGGAGGTCTTGGGGGAAACCTGAAGGAGTATATACGGTACCACTGTGCCTCATACTCAGCTGGCAGAGCTTCTGCCTGGTGTGTCGGAGGTCTTGCGTTTGAATCCCAATGAGGCCCATATGATTTTTCTTTCACTCCATGTTTGGATAAATATTGTGCTTCTTTATTCTTGCATATTGAAATACATACCTTTTGTACAAATAGTTTCTAAAATTTCATGTTATGTTTTCTTTCTGTGTTTGCCTCAGAACAATGATTACTGGATCAAGATACAAAGTCTGAAGAGTGAAGGAGAGGAGGCTATATTGGATGCTGATGACCTCGTCTGTGATGTGGCAGATGACAGAGAAAGGGTATGTTTTCAACATAATAATAATAATATGTAGAGCGCACATGTCCACCCTGCGGGGTGCTCCTGGCGCTGTTGCCATTATTATTATCGCTGCCATCAGGGAATCACCAGAATCATTTCGCTTCAACTAGGTGGCTGCTGGCCAGGCGCTCAACCCTATCAGCAGTTAGATTGTGGCATTCCCCTTAACAGCTTCCCAAATATCGCTTGGGTTGACGAGGCAACTGGGATTAAGTGCCTTGCTTAGGAACACAGACACGTTGGTCGAAGTGGGGCTGGAAACCACAACCTCTGACTGGGAGTTCCGCTTCATACCCACTAGACCACACGCGCTCATAAGACCTAACGCGCTTATTGAATTTAAATGTTCACAAACTTTGTTTATGAATTTATAGGCCAACAGAGCTGTATGAATAAAGACAGAAATTTGCTTGATGCAAAAATAGTTACATTGTACCAACCAAAATCGTATGTGATGTGTATTATGATTAACTGGTATTCTGCTGCTATTGCTAAGAACGCAAGTTGACATTGGGGCCATCCATAAAGTACGTACGCAGGGAGGGGGTGAGGGGGGAGTTAGAGCCAATGCGTACAACCAACATTAAAGTATATGGGTGACGTCACAAATTTTGCGTACGAGGGGGAGGGGGTCTAAAAAGTTGGCATTTCGTGCGTACACATGTACTTTATGGACGGCTCCCATGGGATATTGGTTGGTAACCAAAACATTTGGTGCTATATGCTGCATCAACTCGATGCCTGATGGGAACCAGTGACCAGTGCAACCGTGTCCTATGAGCTGGTTCCAAATGGTCAACCAGACACGACTAACCATTGTTGACTAGACTGTGTTCAGTTGGAAATAGTCGAACTATAGTCGAACTCGTGTCCTTTGAGAAATTACAAAAAAGGGCCGCTCCATTTGGCAGAAACTAAATATGCAGGATAAATTATGTGAAGCTTTCTGTAATTAATCTATGTTGGTGAAAGGAAAAAATGTATGCAACAGACACTCTCATAATTCCCAGAAGACTGAAACACTCCATGCGTGTGTTACTGATAACTACACACAGTAAAAATGTTGGCAGCATTATACAGTAGATTGTCATGCGGAACACCATGTCTGAAATTTCCCAGGAAATGAAAATGATAGTCTGGTGAAAGGTTGAGGATGTTTTTTAAACAAGAATCCTCTGGCTTTTGCAGAACATTATGTATAGTATGTATGATGTACTGCAACTTAGCTGTAAACTTTACTCTACATGTCCATGCCCATTTTTTGCTGCAGTGCAGTGTTGCATAGCCTTTATCGTGCAAAATTGATCCCACTCTGTATTTCCCCTATGACTGAGGGGAAAATTTCCCCGTTCCTTTTCGGCCTTTAAAGGGCCCCTTATTTAGGATTGTTATCAATGAAATCTATGCTTTAAAACCACTCTACTCAGTTAAAGTCATGAAAATCCTATTTGGAGCTTGCTTTGGGGGTTAAAACAAAGGTTTTTAATTTTTATGCTAATGCCAATATGCATATTCATGACCAAGGTCACTATGTCACAAGAGGCAAACGAAAATCACATTCAACTGTGCACAAAAGATTCCACTTTTTTTCTCAAATTTCCTGAAACTTTTGTAATCCATGGCTGTTTGAGTTTGTTTTACATGTTGCCTGCTGTAAGCCATGACAAAACTGGGGGTAGAAACTGCAGCAATTTGCCACAAGTCCAACTTGAAGTCTTATGTTTTTTCTTAACTTTTCCCTTCTGTCTTCCTTATGTGATGCACTCAAAACAGCGCCCTCTGTCTGTGATTTATTGCAGTGAAATCTTCAAAGTTGAAAAAGGCCACCTTTTATTGATTTTACATCCAAACGAACAATAGTATGTCTTGCTGAACAAGTAATCCATCATTATGAAGCAAAGCTTAGGCACAAAGTTGTTTAGCATGTCACAGGCCCTTTAAGTTTTGCTGTTATAACTTGATTGGAACATAAATCCTCTGTGTGTCCTCATTGGACTTAATTTTGTAATTCTACTGCAACAACCACGATAGTTTAACTGGTATAAAATGTGAACATTCCCTTTAACTCTTCCATTAAAGCCGTGTCTGCATTGGACTTGTTTTTCGGCAGGTTTTACCGAGACGATGGTAAAATGAAAAATGGCTAATTTTACTACTGTCCACATTTTGACTTTTTTGACACGGGAAAAATTTACCCAGACCGTGGGAGAGCATGCGCAGTGTCTCTTCGCAGTATGACCTTCACTGCCCGGACATACGCTACCAGAGCGCTTTTACTGACTCAATGTGTCTGCATTGGACTTTTCATCTCGGGAAAAGTTCCCTGGTCAATTTTCCTGGGCAGCAGCTGGCCAGGAAAAGTAACCGCTGGACTTGGGGGAGTTACTGAGAAAAAAAAAGTACTACATGTTGTAGGCTATCCGCACTGGATTAAAAATGGAAAAAATACCCATCGTCTCAGTGAGTTTGACCCAAAAAAGTCCAATGCGGACAGGCCCTAAAGGCGCGTTCCCATTGGACTTCTTTTTACGCGCCCTCGCGGGAACTTTCCGCGACTCCCTGTAAACATTCCTTCCTGTAAATCTCCCGTGCGTTCCTACTACCATATATTTTACACGACGCGAGCGGAAAATTTAGCTATTTGGCTGGCCATATGTGGTCAATTGAGGGCGTAGTTTACATAACCTTTGACCTAACAGGAGTTTCGTTTTCAGGAAACCCAATCAAATTTCGAACAACTTCTATTAAACTTGCCATTACATTTGCGAAGAAATGAGTATGAAAAAAACACGTGCGTACGTACGTACATGGCATGTACAGTACATAATAACGGAACAAGAATTTTCGCGCAATGTGTGGTGGGATTGCACAATGCAGGAAGTGACGTCATCCATTTGGCATTTTACACAGCGGTAGCGGTAGTTCTACAGGGTGGCGCTGTTCCCATTGGACTTTTCGAGGGCCCTGTAAAACTCCCGCGGCTGAGCGGAAAGTTTCCGCGGACTCTTTTACCCTGTAAGTTTTACATCGTGGTCGCGGTAACTTTACAGGGACGCTAATTCTCCGTGCGTCCCCATTGGACTAAATTTTGCTACTCTCCCGCACAACCACGGGAGTTTAACCAAAAATAGTCCAATGGGAACACCACTTAAGACACACTGCTCACAGTGGCTTGAGAAATGTTAACTTCCGGCTGGAAATCCACTGCCAGCAGCATGCTGCGAACATAAACTCCAGACATCCGTTAACCCACCTTGAATTACCACGGTTGAAATTAACCCAGGTATACTCCTGAAATGTGTTTGGAGTTTTCAACCCCACATTCAACACGTTGATTTCACACTTATTTCATGAAAAATGAGTTTGTGGCACAACCGAGTTCAACCCTGGGATGGTCACGACCTAAATCACAATCGTTTCACAGGGGAAGCCTTTTGCCCCAGGAGCAGGGTTCAGTTCACCCTGGGGTAAACTAATCTTGGGTTCGTGGTAAAAAGTTGGTGCTTGGTTGAACATTTTCTAGTACAAAACATTGCTTGTTTTTAACCCTGCAGCAACCCTGAGAGTAATCAAGCCATTCACAGGAAGTGAGGATTTGTGACGTGACAAATTTATTGCTAATGCAGATGGGTTTGGGCCTGTGGGACCAAAACGTTTGGTGCCCCAGTTATGTGCCACAAGAAGTCACATTTTATGAATGCACTACTGACTGTACATTTGCAAATGGGTCATTCCATGAAGTTGAGGAACAAAGTGTGACATTTCTTTATTTCCACAAAAATGGTCAACAAGGGAGCAATGAATCGCCATTTGTATAACGATGTTGCATAACGATGTTGCATGATGTGATGGCTTACACTGTTTGGGGGTAATTTGGGAGTTTTCAGTGTTGACAAAGTGCCGCCAAAATTAACACACAGTTCTCAAACTAAATAATCCTTTTTAATTTGAATTTGGATGATTCTAGTTTATTTCTGTGTGTTTCCTGAAAATCTGCTAAAAAGCACCTATATGTCACACTTACATTTGAACATAATTCTATTTAGTTGACCTATAAATTTAAATCCATGAGATTTTTGTTACAAGTAATGAATGTTTTAAATTTCTCTCATCCAACCGCTTGAATTTCTTAATAGTATTGATTTATGGGGTTATCAAGGGTAAAAGTAAAAAGGGTTGTGGATGTAACACGGAAACCGTGTTCCTCAAATTCATGGGATGACCCAAATAGGAATGATTTTCAGGCTGCGTTCAAGTGTACCATTCTCATTACTCCGCAGTAATGAGTGCAGTGTTATGGCTGTCTCACTGCTCACAAGAAACTTAAGAAAATACAGATGTACAGTCGTTAGAACCTTTGCGGAATTATTGGTGCCATGATCTAGAACAAACCTTAGTGAGTTGTTGCTTCAGTTATTGAGTTGACCAAATTCACCAAAAATTTCACCAATATTCCGCCATCTTCGTACAAATCACATGGCACTCGTCCGGAGTAAAAGCACACTCCCCAGTTGTCGGGGAGTAGCGAGAGCATACTCTCACTGACCCGAGTGTCTTTATTCTTACCGTTCACACGCGCAGAGTACTACTCGTGTTGACACAAATACACGCCAGAACGCAGCCTCAATGTTTCAGTGTCCAAGCATCCTCATGCACTCGTCCTACATGTAGATGGTAGAGTATGGAATTTAACTGCAGTTAACACTACATATGTACATGTACTGTAGCGTGCACGGAAAATTAATCCATAATACCACGGCAGTCAGAAACCCACGGTAGTTTCATTCATATAAAAATTGTGTGCGCACACACACATTTATTTAAATTCATCTTCTATTACCGTTTTCTTGTAAAAAGATCTCAGGTGGAATGATTGCATTGAACAGCTGGAACCACTTAGTACCTTTTGAGTAAGGTTTTTTCCGGTCAAATTGTTGATTAAAATTTAGGGACATTTAGGCAAATCCTGTAGCAGGCTTCAAATGTACTACTACTAGCCTTGTCCAAGGCCGTCTCCAGATTTTTTGCTGTACGACAGAATATTGGGTCTAGCGCGCATGCAAACTATACTGCACACGGCATCAAAACGAGCCACTGTGCGATAACGACTTCCATAGTAAACCCGTACGGCAACACACTGGCTGCGTAGTGCGTACATAACTGCATACGGCCTGGCCTAGCTCGAAAGACAGCCTTGTCGAGTCTGTCACTTCCGGGTTTAATGTGTTTCTTTATATTTTCGGCCAGTTTTGGCTGAAAATGGGCGGGCTTTGGATATGCGGATATGCAGGGTATGAATATTAAAAATTTGTCTTGAGCCAATCAGGAGCTTCATGAGTAGCACGTAATGACGCGAGCATGCATTATGCATGTATGGCGTCCTCCATGTTATGAGAACCGTGGCATGATCGATGGACGAAAACAACAAATATTATCGGGTTCGTAGCATTTATTGTGCTTGTCTGTTTACGTATTTGATTACACTTCTGGGGGACAACGGTCGTAATATGACAGCTTTCCTAAATGATTTGTGGGAGCTCTTAATACTGCCTAGGATGAATAAACTGGGGATCACAGATCATAGCGTTTTTAAAACATAGCCTGGCGTGCGTCGACCAATGAAATTTCAGCTCACGCTGGGGTGGTTTCCCTATTACTGTAATGAGTTTCGCTGGCTGAATGCAGAACCATCAAGGCGTTGGGTTTAGGACCGTACCGATACATGTACATGTACCGGTACGTGCATGTGTGCATAGTCGTAGCGCGGCGCGTTGTGTATGTGAGCCAATACGTGAAACAGATCCCGTAGCTTGTAAGCGCTCTGTTCAGTTTTATCTTCAGCGGGCCGTCTATAACTTAAAGACAAGCCCAACGCCTTGATCAAGGCTACAAATGTACAGTCTGTATTGC